>WNYC01000043.1:126109-353266 GCA_021396375.1 Sporothrix mexicana
ACAGCATCAACAGCATCAACAGCATCAACAGCATCAACAGCATCAACAGCATCAACAGCATCAACAGCATCAACAGCATCAACAGCATCAACAGCATCAACAGCATCAACAGCATCAACAGCATCAACAGCAGCCGCGGACAACCACTCCTGGCGCCTATAACAGCCTGCCCCGGCCTACCGAGATGTCCAGTATGTCGTCCATGCCGACCGAGTCTCTACTTGCAAACTTGAACCAGCAGCAACAAGGACGGCAAACTCCGTCGTCCAATGTGACATACGCCCACCTTTTGCAGCGCCAACAGCAGCAGCAGCAGCAACAACAACAGCAACAAGGCCACCAACCGCACAGCTCCGGCCAACGCCAGCCTTTGCCACAGCATCAGTCGTCTACACAACACGACACTGCTGCCCAGCAAGCTGCCTGGTCCAACTACGGCGTGGCCACGGCAGCTGCGACGTCGACTCACCAGCAGCACCAGCAACAGGCCCGGACACACTCGCCCGTCGCGGCCTATGGAGCTGCCCACCAGTCGTATAACAACGGCAACAATGCTGGAACCAATGGCTCAAACGCTAGAGTAGGCACGCGTGCATCATCGGGAGCTGCCAACAATACTGGCTATGGACACACCACGGCCACTGCAGGCGGCTATCAGCAGCCGCAGCAGGCCCAGCGAAGCATGCGCAGTCGACAGCTTCAGCCTCAGCCTCAGCCTCAGCCTCAGCCTCAGCAGCAGCAGCAGCAACCACAAAATCACCAGTATCAGCAGACCCACCAGCAGCAACAGCAGCAGCAGCATCATAGAGGCTCCAACATGGGCCGCAATGCGTACGGCAACAGCCAGGTGACGAGCGACGACCTGTACGTGACTAGGGCTGGTCTCGGGCTGTTCTCTTGAAAGCGGAGGATGTGGCTCAGGCTCGCCTCATCGCTGCTAAATGTTTAAATGTTTAAATGTTTTTTTTTTATTTCATCTTCTTTGTTTCTCTGGTTGATTTCTCAGCCTCTTTTTCTCCTTGCTGTGTTTTCTTTTCTCTACTTCTGTTCCTGTTCTATAGTTTTATTCCCTGGGATATGGCCAAAGGTTCCGGCCGGTGAAAGCATGGTAGTTTCTTCTCATGGTCAATGTATTACAAGTGTGGTTATGGAATGTACACATGTACATCAGCGTGTTGCTACTGAGCATATTGTGTCATCGACCGTTGCCTTTCGTTCTTCATCAGCAGTATGAATTCCGCATCTATGAAATATGAAAATGGTCATCAAAACCGCACTTTGCGGGTCATAAATATATAGTGATACAAGTCGGCAGGTTCAAAACATTGCAACATACCACCAGGTGTCCGTCTGTCCTCGAAGCTTCCCTCTCGAGACGTTGCTGAAAAATAAAAATAAAATCCGAAAATATGCCCAAAAATATCCAAAAAGCAGGTCCAAAGAAAGTCCAAAAGCAAGTCCAAAGCAAGTCCAAAAGCAAGTTCAAAAGCTGGTCCAAATCAAGCCCACAAAAAGCAAATACTTGTCAAAAATCGAGAGTCCTTCGAAAGGGTGCCGAAATTCGAGGTTCGACTTGGAGAAAACGCCGTGCCCGTTCCCAAGAGCCAATGCAGATCCGAAAAGCAAATGATGTATGGATATGGGTGTTGTTTCGTCGCCAGGAAATGTCGACCAAAGAACGATAACACGTGAAAATAGGGTGGAAATAACACAATGAGAAAGGAAGGGATAAAGGAGAAATAGATGGAGAACCAAAAATCTGAAAATAGAAAATAGAGAACAGAATACAGAATACAGGACACAGAAAGCAGGAAACAGAAAACACAGAACAGAAAAGAAAAGAAAGAAAAGAGCACCGCCAGGGAGAGCTCTACGACGCGTTGAGGGCACTTTCCGAGTCGGGTGGGTCGTTACCAACATGGTCCATCCATTCTGGAACACGATCCATACCGCGACCAAGGCCGGCAAGGCCAGCCATCTCTGACGCGCGTGCCTTCTGCGCATGGTCGGCCTCTTCGTCCCGATGCCGGTGGCGCCTTCCACCGCCACCACCGCCACCACCGCCAGAGCTAAAGATGTACTCATCCTCCTCGGGGTAACTGGCAAAGGGCATCTGCTCCGACGACCGGCCATGTCCAAGTGTATGATGGCCCATGTATCTGTCATCTTCCATCGGATGTCTACGCATAAGCGGAAGCTCCGACATCATTCCAGGTGGTGGAATGGGCGCCATAGACATCATTGGCATAGAGCCCATAGGCGGCGGTGGAGGTGGCAGTGGCCCCGCCATCGATACCATGGGCTGCATTGGGGGCATCGGGGGCATCGGGGGCATCGGACCATTGGGAGAAATTGGGCCCATTGGCACAACTCCCATTCCGCCCCCAGGTGGCCCTGCCACACCAAGAGGCACTCCTGCGGTCATGGGCGGTCCTGGAGGCCCAGGTGGTGCAGCTTTGGTC
Source organism: Sporothrix mexicana (assembly GCA_021396375.1). Classification (NCBI taxonomy): domain Eukaryota; kingdom Fungi; phylum Ascomycota; class Sordariomycetes; order Ophiostomatales; family Ophiostomataceae; genus Sporothrix; species Sporothrix mexicana. The sequence goes on from WNYC01000043.1 coordinate 128,572, forward strand.
CGATTCGCTGGGCTAAAACGACTCGCCAGTCTACCCACCTGCGAGTCTGTATTGACAGCGCGTGTGCGGCTCAATCCATTACCGTAGTAGTCGGTCGGCGCCGCTGCCGGTGCCACTGGCGGTGCAGTCGGGCGATCATACGAATGGGCTGGATATTGCGAAGGTGGTGGAGCCGATCGTTGATGCTGTTCATGCTCCTCAGGCTGAGCATAGAGCGCGTGATGCTGTGGTGTATGATGTGTTGGGTAGGAAGGCGGGGGCTGCTGATGCTGATGCTGATATCGATGCTGGGTAGGCGGAGCCTGTATTTGTTGTTGTGGCGGTGTCGGGGGAGCCGGCGGGGGCTGTGGTACTGATGGTAAAACATCTGTCGCAGCCCTGGCAGGGTAGTCGTCGTCATCATCGTCGACAAAACTTCTTCTCCGGCGGACGGGAGCGCCCATGTCATCCTTGGCATGTCGTCTCGCATATCGATTCAATCGTCCTTGTTTGATGGCCGAGTCAAAGGCATCCGCCGTGTCGTCACGGTCATCAAGCCCAAAGTCCCCCATTTGGCGAGAAAGGTCGTGGTCTCTGTAGGCGTCCGATCGGAAGTCATCCGGTCGATAGTCATCTCGGTCCAAGCGACCACGCAATCTGTCCTCATAGCTGCTCTGCGGCCGAGATCGGATCGGCTCGCCTGCCGAGTACGGGCGGTTCCCGCTGGTATTCGAAGGCCGGAAGTCTCTGGTAGTGACTGCCGATCCAAAGCGGTCGTGGCGGCTGGCCCCCGTCGGTGGGTATTGAAGTTTTCCGTATCCGGCTCGATCTGTATCAAAATCGAATACAGGGCAATCGCAGTGTCCCCATTTTGCGCCACAAATCATGCACGATTCAGCACCGCATTGGCTATATCATTGAGAGCAGAATCCAGTCAGTAAACGCCATTGGCATCAGATCAGCACGAAGTAAAGGGCAAAGACAGTTCATATGACAAGTTGAAACGTACCAGATCATATGATTGTAGCCCTCCTCAAGTTCCACTTCTGACTTGCACTTGTAGCAATTCTGGCGGCCCCTGACCTCGGCAAGAAAACGCTGCGTGTCTTTGTCACGGGGGCATTCGCGTGACGAATGTAGCTTATTGTTACACAGACAACAAACAACGGTGTGGCAGCGGTCACAAGTCGCCATCTGCCGACCATCCTCAGCTCGGTATGTGTGTTCCTGCTTGATCCAATGGCCATGGCTGCAACGTGACGAGGGGCAATAGATTCTTCTGCCCAATGAGACGTTGTAATATTTATAGTTCCAAGCCTGTTTGAAACTGGGATCAAACAGCTTCTCGACATGCCTGAGTGAGATGGCATCCATGGTGCAGCATCGCGGGGGCATTTGGTGGGAATCAACCATCGAGGCTTTGAATTTCTTCTTCAGGCACGTGGTGCACATCCGATGACCACAGTCGAGCTTGGCCAATCTCGAAGACGAAAATTCGTCCATACATTCTGTGCAGCTGTTTCTGCAGAAGAAAGAAGAGGGGAAGCGTTAGTCCAACATCCCGATTCGCTGCCATTGGACAGAGTTCATTGAATACGGCAGATATCACCAGCTAGTAGTGCATGTGTTTGTCCACATGGATGTGTAAGTCCCAAAAGGGTTAGGAGATCGAGGTGTTGGTAGGCAGAGTGGGGGAAGGAGATCCAGAGTTGAGAGAAATCAAGAGATACAATGCTTGAAATCAAGCATACGGCAGACTGTGGAGTACATGGAGGATGGATAATGCAGGTTGGAGTGCAGGAAGGAGTGCCGGTTGCCAAGTGTTGTGGAGGATATGTTGCGTGTGATGCATGTAGTGCAAAGCGTGCAATGTGTGCGTGTGCGTGTGCGTGTGCGTGTGCGTGCGCGCGCGTATATGTGTATGTGTGTGTGTGTGTACAAGAGCATGTATGCGTATATGATGGTGGGTGGGCTGGGAAATTGTGTGGAAGGCAAACTCACCGTTTACTCGACTTCTCGGTAGGGTATGCATGAGATCCATAGCCAAGAGGGCTCTCATACAACGAAGCAGGCTTTTTCGACGAGTCAGTGCTCGGGGGTGCAGTGACGTGGGAGGGCGCCGTGGGGTGCGTCTGGGCCCTCCGCAGTGTCGCCGGATTACTGGCATATAGGTCGGGCAGCTCCGATTCACAGTATCGTCTCGTAGGTCTGACAAGATGGGGGTGCCACAGAAACAAAAACAAAAACAAAAAGGGCGCATGTCAGTCTCTCATAGAACTTATCAAAAAAATGCCCAGCTCCGGACAGTATTCAAGGGCAAAACTAGCAAAACGGTGAAAATGGAGCAGAAAGAATGTCTCACCGTCTGGATGACGAGCGCGGGTCAAAATCTGCGCCGTCAGCATTTCGCAGGCGGCTCTTGCTGCGGGAGAGATCCCGACGGATGTCCTGCGTGGCAGTTGTGTGGCGAGACACGGAACGTCTGGTGTGTCTAGAAGGCGTGCGTCGCCGGCGGCGTCCATCGTCGATGTTGTCGTTGTCCATCTCCGAGTCGGCATCCGCTGCTAGTGGCTCTTCAGCGGTTTCTTCAGGAATGGCGCTCTCGCGTTGGCGGCCTCTGCTGCTACTGGCACCGCCTGCACCACGGCTTCCACTACTGCGCCGAGAACGGCGACCGTGATGGCTTCGTTTCTGCGGTGAGCGTGGATTGTAATCTTGCTGGTCTTGCTGCTGAATCGAATCGTCGTCCTCTTCGTCGTCTAGGTCCAAGTCGTCGTCACGGCCACGGCCACGACGTTTCTGTTTCTGCTTTTGACTTTGGCGTGAGGACCGTGGCTTGCTCGACGATGCGGAGACGTACTCCTGGGACGGGCGCTTGCGAATGTCCATTCGGTCCCGGAGCATTTGCTTGTCGACAAAGATACTCTCGGTTCCGTGGCCGGCTAAACCTCCGTTTTCGTCGTCGTCGTCGTCGTCGTCTTGTTCAGGCGTGGGCCTTGTAAGGTCCGTTTCGTTATCTGACTCGCTGAGTGATGAACGCATGGACCGACGGGAGTCCGGCGTCGAGCGAAGGTAGTGGGCAGCGGAGCGGGGGCTGAGGTCTCTGTGCGACGCTGCCCGACGCAGATTTGGCGGGGCACGCGTGTTGTAATTTTGAAAGGCGGCCTTCCCAGTGGGCGCGGTTGATGCCCGAGGGAAAGACGGTACGGCCGGAGGCCGACCAAGAAGTGGAATGTCAGAGCTGTGGTGTCGCATGCCCAACGGCGAAGAGAGCAGGACAGACGCAGCACGCGTTACAGCCGGTCTCTGGCGAGAAGTAGCAACAGACGAGGGGGCAGCGTAGGCCGACTGGGCGGGTCTATGTATGTCATGCAATTCCTGTATTTCGTCCCAACGACGGTGATGGCGAGGCGGTATGCGGGATGAGAGAAGTTCCATGCGGGACCAATCGTTCTCGTGTGGCCAGGAGCGAGTGTGTCCGTGATGCATTTTCCACCACGAGGCATGAGGGCCGTAGGCGCCCGTGTCGAAGGCTTCAAGCTGCGCCATTCGAAGCGGCGTCAGCCCCAAATCACGATATGCACATTCGCGGGACGAGGGACGCTATCAAAAATTGATTAAAAATGGGAAAGGGGAGGGTGGGAGATAGAGGGCCAGAAAGGGCAGAATGGGTGGGGAGAGTGTGCAAAAAGGGCGGCGGACGACGAAAGAGTCGGAGGATGACAGAGAGAGTGAGAGTTCTCCGCAAGGTCGATTTGCTTTGCTGTCGGCAGTAATGTTGGATAAGGATCGGGACCCCAAGCGTACGTGCGTTCGTTGATGCCGTTTTGCAGCGAAAACAAAGACGTCAAAAAGGAGGGGGTAGTTTATTTTCTTCGAGAGTTCAGAAGAGTGTAGACAGGAAGAGGACCGAGGACCTTTTTCGCTGTGTGAGCGTCAGAGGCAGGTGTTGAAAGTGTGAGACCTTGAGTCTGTCCTTCCCCCCTAAAATGCAGACTGCAGATTTGGGACGTGAGCAGATGGATGTGCCAGTGCCAGCTGGTTGTGCGTGAGTGGTCTGGTGGGATGCACGGGGCTTGTTAGCGTTGATTGGACCAGGTTCAGCTGCATGACGGCCAATGCAAGGTCGTCTGGGCAATTCTCATTGGGAGATGGAGGGGAAAGAAAAGAAAATCAGAGAGGCGAGGGAGGTGAGAGACATTCAAGAGGAACAGGGGGACTCAGTGGGAAGGCAAACGGCAAAAAAAGGCACGGAAGGCATAGAGTGATGCACAAAGGGAACAGAAGGCACAAAAACGACAACAGAGAGGACAGACAACAGGAGACAGGACGCCCAGCCATCCGACGTCGCCCTGGAAAAGGAAACAGGAGGTGGACCCGCCCAGAGCCAGAATGCAGTTCTGAAAGAGGGACGATGCATGAAGCCGACGAGCGGGAGCCAAAGAGAAGACGAGAAGCATCATACCTTGCGAGCGGGCCCAAAACAGTGCGTTGGGCAGCAGTGGAGACGACTGCAGAAAATGGCACAATGCGCCGCCTCAAGGGAAAAAGGGAAGAAATGAACAGGGCGAAAAGAAAGATAGGAGAAATGAAGCAGGGGCAACAATCGACAATAAGGAACCGCGAGAGTAGCAGGGTGTAAGCGAGCTAGGGCGATTGGGGCGAGAGTCAAAAGGGAAGTAAAAAGTGAACAGACGGTACTGAAAAATATTGAATCGTCAACGATGGCTCGCCGTGACAGCCGAGGGGAATAATAGGGCGATTAAGATCAACCCAGCACTGGCTGATGAGCACTCAAGCAACAATAGCGCAGAGCGTGGACAAACCCAAAAGTGCTCGTCGAAATTGGATTGTTTTCGGCAATGGGGTGGAGAAATAGGATTTCGTGTTCCCGCAAAACAAGTCAAAAGCGAATGCAAAGTGGCCTGGAGGCCGGGCTGCAGCGGTTCTGGGAATTGGAATCGGTCTGTGGCAGTGGATGGCGGCGAGGGCGGGAGGACCAAGATGAGTATGCACGTCTCCGCGATAGCGCCTTTTTGTGTTGTGCGAGTAGTGGTCGGTGATGGTGCTGGAGGTGAAGACGAGGAGATGTAAAGATGCAAAGGAGAAGCAAAATGTAAACAGTAGGAGAAACGAGAAGGGGCAAAAAGGGGCAAACAATCGAAAACTCAAAAACAGAAAGAGAAGACTGAGAAAACTGGAAGTCGTGGCAGTCGTCACTTCCCTTTCCGTGATCCTTGATCAGCCGCCCCAGCCGCCCTTCTGTTTCTGTCCTGCTGTCCTGAGGCACAAGATCATCCCCTCACGTACCTGGCTCGACTGTGTGATAGTCTTGTGGACTTTGTACGAACCCCTCCATTCTCACGTGATGAACATATTTCAAAACAAGGACAAATGCAGGCAGAAGCGATCACTCCAGGTTTTGCATTTGTGGAAACAAATATTTTGAGTAATTAAGGCAAGGAAGGTGTGACAAGAGTAATTTTGGAAAGCAAGCGGTCGCGCCTTCCCACGCCGGTTGAAATTGCAAAACCTCGCCTTATTTCCAAGAAGAGGATCACGAAGAGGGTGTCGTCAAGGTGCAATTGTACCGCTGTCACAGCAAAGCAGCAGATGAAGCTGCACGTCGCTCAGGTTTGTGCAGCTTCCCTGCAACAAGGCGATCAATGGAAGATCCATGGCCGCCTCATTTTCCGCCACTCATTTTGAAATCTTCCAGCCCAAAAAGCAGAGCGAAAATCATAGGTGACAAGTCTTGGTTCATTTGCGTTCGGTACGGAGTCTCACAGACGAACAAATGGGCCGGTGAGTGAAAACGCGGGATGGCCCGCGAGACGGCGCCAGCACCTAGTCCTACGGCACGGTCCCGCATTTGAGAACAAAGCAACCGCCAAACGACGGCGCAAATCCAAAAGCCCGTCGCCTCTAGATATGTAACTCTCTCGGTCTTCTCATCGTTGTCTGTTGTTTTGCACATATTTTTGAGACCTTTCATCCTCTCCCTCTCTGCCGATGATGCTCGCGGACAAATACCACCTTATCACGCGCCGGCTCGTTGCGCGTGGCCGCGGGGCGCCCATGCCACAGTTTTGACAGTTAGCCCGAAGCTAGCGACCAACGGCTGTTCTTCCCCGTGCCGTGCCCCTCGCTTCCCCTTTTTGGTGTAATGCTCCGCGTTTTCTGCTGTAGGTTCGTTGGGCGTCTGGAGCGGGGGTTGTGCACGCCGAAGGTCGAAGTTGGCCGTTGAAAGCCCAACGGGCATTTTTGCCAACATTGCCAATGGTCAAAAGAGAACAAAAATGGCGGGTCGGGCAAAATCAAGGTGAGATCCGGGCTGTCTCGTGTAGGTCGTATCATTGGACAAAGCAAAAGTGAGGCGAACAAGGCAAGACAAGGCATTCTTGCAGCCGTCGAGATGAGTGGAGAACAGAGGTGTTCAACTTAGCTCATCCTTCCCTCACTCGCGTATTCTTCATGTCATGGACGAGAAACTCTACGTATTTTGCATTGCACGTCCGTAAAGCTTTTATCGTTTTTTTTTTTTTTTTTTTTTTTTTTTTTTAGTAAGAGAAGGTGAAAGGTTGGTTGTGTGAAGAGATCACAAAATAAATCAATAAATCAATACATCAATAAGAGGAGTCATCCAGATGTGATTGGCGACCAGGGCAAGAAGTCTCAGAGCCCATGTCCATGGGCACAGCCTAGTATGACCTTCTTGTGAGACAAGTATGTGACTGGATCACAGACTGACTTGCTCATCGAGATATGCGTTGTAATGGCAGAAGCTCTGCTTCCATCATGGTGCAGTATTTACAATACACTGCTTCTTGGCATTCTTATTCATCATCGATCAAGTCAATACCTTTCTTGTTCTCGTCAGTACTGGGAACAGAGTTGAATGGACAAACAGCATGGATAGCATTGTCTGCCATTTTTCTTTGAGACTCCGATGATCTGAGATAGCGAGGCGACAAGTGACAGTGAAATAGTACCGGTAGAATCCCTATCCAGGACACCTCGGATACGTACGCATATAATAATCAACGACCGTACTGTTAGCCAGAGGGTCAAATCCCCCGCTTAACAACACCCCTTGGCTCATGTATCGGCCGGGGTAGAGATGGATCAAAGAAGAATTCCATAGCGGTGGTGGGCATATGTTCCATGATGGTATTCGAAGTCTGGACTGTCTGCAGAGACAGACAGAACGTGTAGTCACCATTAACCACATTGGGTGCAGATTCAAAGTCAGTGACACCGGTGTCGTTGATGGCATCGATCCGATCTCGGGATAGTTGAGCTCGCCGGCCACCACATCCAGCAGTCGTAAAAAAATTTGTGCTCACCGTTCCTGATTCTCACGTGTCTGAACCTTTTTGCCGAACAGAAATTCCGTCGCGTAGTTTACGGTGATATAGGCTCCGTCTTGTTCTGGTGTTCCGGGTGCGCATCGATGCTTCGTCCAGCCGTTGCTTGAGGCCTTTGTGAATGTACTGTGATAGAGAAAACGTGGGCCGTGATGTTGGAGGGTTGCCATTTCGATCTAAATTTACACAAAAGCTAGGCTCCTCGTAGACTGGTTTTGGGCCGCTTGAAACCCATCAGTTCAGAACTGGGATAATTTGGGCCGGCCAGCGAGAGCAAAAGAAGCAAGAAGCCTGGATATGGATGGTAAGAGAAGTGAGCTATGCTAAGCTAAGAATCTTGTCGAATGCAGTCTCTAGTGTCGACTATATCATCAGACACCTCAGACACCAGAATAAAAGCGCAGGTCGAGCTTCATGTTCACATCTAGCATCATGAACGTCTGCGGGTTATCATTGTCGTTTGTTTTGATTCAAAGTTGATGGTCTTGACCAGGCCAACCATCTCGTGCGCCGGTAAGTTTGGTTCCAAGGTGTTGTTTACCTTCATATATGCTGAAGGATGTTATCAACAAAAGGCCCCTTGTGCACGAATCTACATCAATTCCCAAAGGAACAAAAAAATATTCAAAATAAAATAAAGATAAGCTCATTCTAAGCGACAAAAAATCGACAAAAAAACGTACAGCAGCGGGTATTCGCTGGTCGTCACCGACCCAACTACTAATCCGCCGATTAATGGTTTGACTAGGGGAGAGCGGACGGGATCCCGTATTTTCCATTATCTATGGCCGTACGTGGAAGAAATCGTTGTATGAAAAGCTCTTATAGCAAGCTCCGTAGTGAAACACAGTTCGTGATGCGAGGAAATTTGTTGACGATGGGCAGGTTCTCGGTGTTGGCCACTCAATCAGACACTGGCCCGACAGCTATATATAATTGAAAAGGTCTCGTCATATTTTAACTTTGATTAATGAGCATGGCCGCAAATCTTTCTTGTTAGATATTTTGTTCACTGGCCATCAAATAGTTTGTTGCAATGTCTCTTGATTACTTCTCTTCCCTCGTATCTCAAGGTGCCATTATCACATCTCGGATCTTATGCTCTCCAAGTTTTCAGGAATCCAAAACGACCAGTGGGAAGAATTTAAAAAAGAGAACAATAGCCAGGAATATGGACAATTAGCGAGCTGTACCAGTCATTAAGCTGAGAGAGAAAATGCATAGCGTTGTATGGAATTCGAGAAAGAGAAAGAGAAGTCGTAAGTAATCCAACTTGGTCCATAAAACCAATTCACCCCGTAGACATGTCTTACAAGATCTCCCAAAACGTAATTGTTGTGAATAGCAAACACGGCCCAAAAACTCCAACATAAAATGAGAACAAGTAGAATGCGAAATGAAAATAATAAAAAAAGAAAAACCAAATAGGAAATAAGTAAACAAGCCAACCTTGACCGATCTTGTCTTGGTGTCGTTCCTCTTTTACACGCCCCCCTCCTCTTCTAACGGGGTGTGCGAAAAAGGAGAAGGGAAATAGGAATTGGGAGGGGGATTGCAGATTTTGGCAAGTCGGCAATGCGGCCCGTCTGCGCCGAACCACCATCCCTCTCAATGAAGCGCCCCACTTCTTTCACCAAGTACCACTCCCAGGCCTGCACCAGAAATCGCAAATGGCACCAAAACACCACCCGCTGCACAGGGACTCTTTTCTTTCATCAGAATAGCGCCGAAGTGGCCGTTGCACCCCCAGTCTTCCCCTCAAGAAAATCTCCCAGTCCGGGGGTGTGGAGGTGAGTGTGGGCGCGGTGTGTGAGCGGTTTGCTCTATTTTTGTTGGGATGCTACCGGTTGATATGTGACAGGGCAAAAGAGGGTGTACGAAACAGAAGAGAAGAACATTGTGAAGCAGGCTTTAGCTTCTTTGGTCTTCTTTTGTCGTTCTTTTCTTTCGCCCTTGTCACTTCTGCCGCGCATCCCCCGTATCCGAAGTCACGGAACAGCGGGGGGCTCCCTCTTTCATAGCTGTTTCGTTTCTTGCTTTCTCCTACCCCAGATGATGGGCCTAGCCGAGCATACAGGTCCACTCCCAAGCCAGGGGAAGAATAGTAAGAAAAAAGAAGGAGGAAACGTAACGGTGAGAGCCCGGCCTTGTTAGACCAGTTCGCTTCGGTGCCGTTCGTGTCCTCGGCTATGTGCAAGTTGTTGCATGATTGCTGTATTTCGAGCCACGGCATGGGCCGGTATATTCCCTCCCTCGTAGAGTCACTTTCGCACCGTAGTGGTCTCGTCGTATGGATGGCCGGGCCCTCGGTATGGTGCTATAGGCGATATGCTATCCAGGCGTGTGTGGACGCGTACAGTGTGTGTGCAAATATGTGTGTGCATATTCGTTCGATTCATAGATGTGCAGTGTGTCTGTTTGTCTGTTGCCCTCCCTCTGGCCGACGGGGGGTGGTGGGCGAATAGTGACGTAGGCATTCTTTTCCATCATTCAGGTCCAGGTCCAATCGCCGCCGCGTGCCGGTCTTCAGCCGCTCAGAAAAGCTCGACGGCGCACCTCGGCCTCCCGGATGATCTCGGCCGCCAGGGCTAGACTAGGCGCAAGGCCTGCGTAGCGCTCGATCTCGACAACGACGTCTGTGATGATCTGGTCGAGGACATCACGGTGTGGCACAATGGTGAGCAAGATGCTAGAGAGCGAGGGCGACATGGAAGCACCCATAACGAGCAGGGTTTGCGAGACAATGGAAAGGGCACCCTGCCACAGATACGGCATGTGGCCTGCGTGGTGGGCCGTAATATGCTCCAATTGGCGTACAGAGGCCTCGAGGCACTTGTGGCAGGCGCCGCGGACGGCCGGGTCGAGGACGGCCTGCTCGTTGTCGAGAACGGCTAGAATGTAGGGGCGGTAAATTATGGTGCGGCACGCAAAGAAGCGCAGTCGGAGCACAGTCTGTACGGGATCGGCGAGCAATGTGCGTGTAAAGGGGAACTGCAGCGGGTTCGGCAGACTCTCGTACCACTGGGTCAGCTGGAAGTCGAGCTCGGCAACGACAGGCTCCAGGCTGGTTGTTGATGCCATCGAATCCTTGGAGTAGATGAGCTGGCTGACGCGGTTGAGAAGGCGGCGCAAGGCGATTTCGGCCAGGAAGTACCACAGATCGTCACGGCCAACAGCCTGCTGCTCATCACCCTCAAAGCCACAGGGCAGTCCGACATTCTCCTCAAACTGCACGACACCAGAGTGGGGAAGGTCCATCTCTGCCAGCAGATCGCTCTCAAACAACAAAGCGTTCCAGTAGATGCGCTCCGTCAGCTCGCGCTGCTCGGGTGGCACGCGGTTTGGCGACATAAGCAGAAGCTGGAGCTTGGTGCTCGTTGTGCAAAGTAAGTTCCAGGCCTCCAGTGGGCGGACAAGGTAGAACAGGTAGGCAGCTGCCAGCAGGTGGCATTGTGCGGCCAGCACACTGTTAGATGTCATCATGCCCGGCAGAAGAGCCCAGGCGGCAGTAAAGTACTGCAGGCCGGGCGGGTCCTCGTGTGGCACAATGCGGGAAATACTACCGCGCAAACTGGCTTCGCCAAGTGACAGAACAAGCAGCACAATGCAGCTTTCGGGGCCTTCACGGAAGCCGTTCGACAAGGCGCTGCGGTAGTGGCTACGCCAGGTGTAGGGATTGACACAAGCATACCACATGTTGACGCGCTCAAAGTATGCCTCAATGTAGGCAGCAGTGTTTGACAAGTCGACGCAGGGTGTCTTTGTAAGGGAGTGCAGCGGTTGGCGGGCCATCTCAAGCTGCAGCATAATCTGAGGGTCGTACGGACGAGAAACGAGATCGCGGATGAGAGGCCACTGTAGAAGATGGAGAGCTGCATTGGTGTGTACCTTGGGCATGGTCGAGATGTTGGTTCCGCTGGTCCATGTACCAATCCCGCCAGCCGGTATAACAGAAACGAAACCACTTGCCGCGGCGGCAGCGGCAGCAGCAGCAGTCGCTTCGGACCACATGTTGGCTCCGCCATCTGGAGCGCCCGCTGCGCCTCCCATCGCATTCATACCTCCATTGGCGCCGCCAACGCTTCCGCTGCCACCGCCAACTGCGCCGCTGTTGCTGAGACTAGACGGGGAGTCTTGTGATTGCTGTGCGGCGGCTGCGGCGAGAGCAAGGCCGTTATTGTGGCCGGCAGCCAGGTTCATCTGTAGCAAACCTTCGATGCGGTTGAGGCGCTCGAGGATCAGCTTGTCGCCCGCATCGAGCTTGATGCCTGGTTCTCTGTAAATACATTCGGCGCCGAGTTCTGTGCAGAGCTTGCATTTCGGCTTAGTACCGTCGCAGCGCGATTTGCGAGAGCGACAAACCTCACACTAGAAGGAAGGGTCAGAAGGAGACGTAAGGCATGGAAAGGAGAGAAAGAAAAGAAAACCTACTGCAATGGTTGCTCGTCGTCGAGGGTAATCGACGCCGCCGCCGGTTTCTGTGTTGCGCCGCTTCAGTGGGTTGATGCCGTCGTCGCTTGGATCGTTGGCCATCATGGCATTGCCGTTGAGCTTGACGTCGACTGTAGAGTTGGCAGTTTTGATGCTATTGTTGCCTGCGCTGCTGTTGGCGCCGGTGCCGTTATTGTTATTGGTGCTGCTCCCGGTGTTATTGTTGTTGTTGGCGGCGCCCAAAATGGTGTCCGAACCGGACGACTGCGACGACATGTTGCGTGCCTTTTGGGCCGAGCCGAGGATGCCGTCGCGGCTGAAGCTCGGAGTGTGCTGTGACTTGATCCCTGCCGTTGGCGATCTGAGACCACCACCGCTTCCGCCGCCGCCGCTGCTGCTAGGCGAGGGAATGTCGAGCACGAAGCCGCTGCCGTCGCCGAGGCTGTTCAGGCTACTCGTGTTAATGTGTGAAGGAATCACGGTAGAAGAGGATGAAGAAGCCGATGAAATGGATGAAAAGCCCTGCGGGAGTGCCGTCGTCATTGTGAGTTTGGCTGGCCTTGTCGAGAATGTTGACGCCGTGAAAGACCCGATTGCCGAACCGGGCCAGTCGCCCACCGATGAAGGAGATTGAATGGAGGCCAGAGATAAAGATTCCTAGCTGTCGTCCTATGAATCGAGTTCCGCTGACTTATGCTGCTTCTGCTTGTGGAACAGTGGCGATGTGTCAAGCAGGCGTTCGTCTCAACTTATGGCAATCCTGGCTGCGGGACGTGGATCGCGGATCGTGGGGTTCCAAGTGTTCCAAATGCTCCAAGGACTCCCAAGAGTTTTGCGAGTTCCAAAGGGGGGTGTGCGTGTTTCCGGTTCAATTCAGGGCTGAATGTTGTTCGGTCGGTGATCTGTCAGGATATCACCACAGTCTGAGGCCAGCTCGTTGTCTCGCGTAGACCTTCCTCTGGGAAATGAGGTCAAGATGAAGGGGAGACGGAGATGGTTTGAAGAGAATAGAAGACGTCAGAGGGGCGGGCTCGGGCGGAAGATGAGAGAAAGGGAAAGGGGGAGGGAAGGAAGAGAATGGGAAACAGTGAGAGTGAGAAATAGAAACGTAAAAAAAAATTACAAAAAAACCGAGAGGGAAAAGGCAAAGCCGAGAGGGGAGGGGCGTGGTATTATTCAAAAGAAAATGGGGGACCGGGGTAACTAGAATTTCAGAGGAGGCACAGGGAAGAGGACAAGCAACCAAAGGGACGTCGTTGTCAGTCGTAAGGAGTATGAGAAAATATTACCACATAAACAAGGTATGATAAATATGCTGGGCTTCGTGGATATACGCAGCCACGGGGGACAATCGAGAAAAGAGAAGGGGAGGGGCGAGCGAACAGTGAAGAGAGGACAGAAAACAGACGACAGGACCGGAGACAGGAGGTCCCATATGGGGGGGACATGAAATGGGGTCACAGGTGGAGACCAATTATGATGTTAAACCGAAAGAGCGACCCTGTAAATTGGGGATTGCGGAGGGTTGAGGAAGGTGCGGAGGGCCTTCTGTTTTCTTTCTTGTCTCCCTGTCTTCTTGTAATGGGGAAGGTGCAGGGTAAGAAGCCTAAGAGAGACAGAGGCAAAAAGCAAGCCAAAACGACCAAAGCTCCGGGGCTAAACTACACGCAGTGAGGCTAGTACACGAGGCGGCTAACAAGGAGAAGTGATGGGAAAGTGGAAATGGAAGGATCGTACGATGTACGACATGCACGTCGCCAGAGAGTGAATTGTGGAAGGTGCGACCGTATGCGATACTACGAAATAGAAGGCACGTTGAAAATGGAAAGAGAGACTGAGGCCAAAGGAAAGAGCAAGCAGTGCCACTTTTTTAGGTATGCCTTTGCTGGTTAACAAACTCTGACGATAATTGATGAGAAAAAGTGTCAGACTGAAGAAAATGACGGCGTCCGGCGTGGGTCTGGCAGTCCGCGGCGCTACTTGGTAGCTCTCTTTTTGCTCTTTTCCCCTTGTACTTTTTCAACCACTAGCCCCAAGTTTGCACGCGACGGTTAACCGAGAAGCACCTACGACGGATGGCGGACCTTTTTGCAGTCACGAAATCACAAAAGGCGGGGAGGAGCGTCCAGGGATTTGTGTGTTGGAAAGGAAAGAGCAACACAGCAAGGCGACCAAAAGAAAAGGGAAGGAGGGAGGGGGCGTGTAAACCGTAGATGAGCTTCCATGGGGCGTGGAGCATTGTGGGACTGGGATGCAGTGGCAGAAATGGATGGAATTGATGGAGAAATAGTGTCAGAGGAAGGAGGGGGTCGAATGCGACGGTACGATGGCGGCGTGCTGTGGTTGTTCTGTGAGTCTTCTTTTCTCTTGCTTGTCAGCTGCGATTTTATCTCAGTCCCGGCGGCGTACAACATCTTGGTCCTTCCGCGTTGATACGTATCTTATCTCGATGCCTGCCTCGACAACATGCGCCCCTTCCTTTCCTGGAGAACGTCGCTAGGGCGGGCATGAATCTGGAGAATCTGGGGTTAGCGCTTTCCTTATTTGTTTTTCGAGTCTTGCTCTTTCCTTTTGCCTGTGATCGTCGCACTCTACGACGTACCCAGTATCGTTCTTTCCTGACTTGATAATCACAAGTATGCCATCAAACACCGTTGTTCGCACAGTCGTTCTTGCCATATAAAAGTATAAATAGATATCGTGTCCAATACGTATGGACACGAATGAGCACAATGAATAAAACCATAAATAAAACCACACGTAATGGAGGGCCGATAGAACCCTCCCTCGAGACAGGGTGACAGTAACCGGTTGAATGGAAGCCAGCCGCCAGCCATAAAACCAGATGGCGAGGCCAAAATGCCAGGCCGTTCGCTTAGACACTCCACGAGGCTGATGGCACTTGGTCTTGGTACGCGGTGCTCGGCCACACCAAGAACTGTGCATCAGAGGACGCCCGAACCAGAATCCAGCATCCTGTCTTTTTTTCTCTTTTTTCTGCTTTTCTTTGGACACCCACCGTCTCTCTTAAAATGCATCCGGCTGGCGCCTGGACGGGAACGGCTATTGCAGGGCAGTGGCTATAGCACATCCAAAATCCAGATATGGCAGTCGCGAGGCGGGTGTCGAACACTCTTTCCGAATCGGGTTTTTGGGTGTCAACTTCTCTTTCCTGACAGCTGGCAGCTGTCAGATTTCAAGGTCTATTTGTGTGACTCCGGAACTGTCTTTAAGCTGGTCCGAACAGAGTGGTGAGTTAACAAATCGCACTGACAAAAGCCAGACGTCGTTTTCGGTTCTTTCTTTTTTTCGGTTTTTCTTTCTTTATCCCTGTCCATTCGTTCCATGTTCATTCTTCACATCGGTTTCTCGGCTAAGTTGAGGACCAGATTTTGACAAAATAAGGGAATGCAGCGAGAAGAGATGAGAGCAAATGAGTGGAAATAAGTTGGAGATAATAAGAAGCTGCTATGTATAATTACGATGGTGCAAATGCCTTGATGAGAGGCTCTGTGGGATTAACAGTGGTTTGTTTGAGTATGGGATCCCAATACGAGCGGATATAATAAAAGTATTGTAAACATCGTTTGAATAGCTATAAAAACTAATATATGGACATATGTGATGCAATCGTTCAAACAACAATCATGTTGGTGAGCTTGCAAGCTGCAAAGGACGCCGTTGATAGATGCAAACCGCCTTGGAAGGCGGTGACGAGGCTCTGGGCCCTTTATCTTAGCAAAAGAACGCACTTCACCTTCTTACCCCGACTGTCTCTGCTTCTTTTCATGTCTTTACATATTCTCTGCCCATTATGGCATGTCTCATCTCATTCCATGTGAGCTGTATGCCCTCAACGGTGTATTCCATTGCCTTAACAGGTTCTGTCACACCTTTGCATTTAGCATAAATGCCTAGTCTCCCCCTCACCTACCACCCCCCCTTTTTTTTTTTTGCCTTCAACTCCTCACTACTCACCGTACCCCGTCGTTCTCCACTCAATTGATGCTATGGCAGGCAAGTTGATAGCAAGACAGGGACAAGCTTGAAGCTCGCTTCTTTTTTTTTTAAAAAAAAAAATAGTTACCACCTCGCACGCTCAACACGTCTTTCGTAACATCAAAAAGGTACGACAGAAATAGACGAAAAAATTTAGGGAAGATAGGCACAAGTGCGACATTCAACACCACAAGCGGAGGTGCTCATCGGTAAATGGCTGTACTTTGTACTCCGTAAACCAATTTTTTTTTCTTTTTAAATTTTTTCTCTCCCAATTTTATTTCGCTTCGACTGTCACGCAGTTTCTGGTTCGTGGAATCTACACTTTGCACTTCCTGGCTTCCACGAACCCCCTCCAATGCTACCTGTCCATTCTCTCCATTTACAGATCGCCCCGGACGCGGCACACACGCATGTGGCTTGCCTGGCCGGCCCTTGTCAGTCTGGCCCTTGTCTGGCACCGGGACATCTGAAGTGAGTTTTTAATGGCTGGTTGGCGCTGGACTTGATGGAAACCCAAGAGATCAAGGGACAGACCCAGAAGGCGACCTTACGGCACAGCAGAATAGGGCAGGGCAAGGAGTGATGCGTGAATGCGTGAGGCGAGCTGGCCGCAAACACAAGACCCAAGTGGACAGCTTGTGGGCTCTCTTTGCCGTTTCCACATACGAGAGCTGCTCAGGTGACTCTGCAAGACTGCCGAACTGCACTGGAGCGTGACTAGCAAATACAAATAGCGACGATAGCTGTGGAGCTGTCCCGTTATGCTTTGCAGTGGCAAGGTAAACATTGGATGTGGCGTAGAAAATCAAAAAAAAGAAAGAAAAAATATTGGCGATGGCGGGAAAGAGGCAAAGATATGCGGAAACAAATAAAAGACAGAGGGTCAATAGTAACTGGAGAGTGGAGAGAAGGGCCAATATGCAGGGCAAGGCGTGTAGACGGGGAAGGCCATAATGCCACAGGAACAGATGCTACAGTCCCTGTACAGGGCCAGTTGTTGGCAAAGATATGCGTGTTGATTTTAGTAATGGCGGCAGTGAAGCTCCTTCTCACTTTGGAGTATTTGAGTATTTATTTGTGGGGATTTTATTGAATTTGTTCTTGGCCCAATTTCTGCTGAACACCTCCATGATCGACGGATGCAATGCGCTCCCGTCTCAGATCACGGGCCTGTTCTCATGTACGATACTCGGCTCACGGCCCAAGAACCAGAACCAAAAGTCCAAAACCAGCGCCCGATGCCCGTCCCAACAGGCATTATTACATCAGACAGTTATTGATCACCGCCAGGGTCGTCAATGTCGTCTGGAACACACAATAGAAGTTTCCATGGTAGCATGGCCATCCCGAGCTCTGTCTTCTAAGGGTTGGAAGGCTGTGTCAGAGAATCCTGCCATTGTTCGTTCTCCTTTCTTTTGCGCTTCTTTTCATCCTTTCTTTCATTTTCATGTCTTCACCACTATCTTCATAATCCCTCGCCTTCCTATCTTTTGCGCCCTGACCCACCCCCAACCACCGGGAAAGAAGGCTTTGCGGGCGGCAAAATAGCTAGCCTCGATGACTTTGACCTTGTTTGATGTTTTGATGTTGCCATTCTTCCCTGTCGTTGGCTGTCTTTTCTTGTCTTTGCCTGTCTTTGCGCCTAGTCGATATTGCATCTAACGGGCCGACTCTGATGGATATCATAAAATAAATAACATGTATTGCGAGATGGTCGAGGAGGTCTTTGCTCAAGTCGAGTATGGATAGGATCAGGTCAGGGCGAAGACGCCGTTCACGTTGACCATGAGAGAATGACATTGAGTTTTCAGAAGATTAAAATAACTACCTTGTGCATCAATGGCTGTGCATATGTTTAGTTACTGAAACCCTGAAACTCGACGTCTTGGACGACCAAAATTCAAACATATTTCCACTGCCCCTTATTCACGGACATTCTCTTCCTCCGTTCTCCTCCCTGATACCGCGGCCATGCCAACGTCACCAGACAAGTCAGGTTCGTGGATAGATTAAGAGGCAAAGGGAGCGGAAAGAGCATGGACCAAGGCAGCCGTTCCGCAATATAGTGTCTGCCGTGCGGTCTGTCTCCATTTTCAGGTAATCAGTGCTGTATATCCAGTCTAACCTCCGTAAGGACCTCTTCTTAAGCCCGTTGTTTTATTTTTATTCAATGTGAATACTGTGATTTTGCCACAGTCGAATCTTGTCATATGTCGTTTCTGTTCTCGCGTTCTGGTCTGTTCTTGCCATTGTCCATTTTCTTTCCTATCTATTTTTTCATCTCCTTTTCTCTTTTTCTCTTTTTCTCTTGTTCTTTTTCTTTCTCTTTTCTTTTTATTTCTCTCCACTTGCCTGCATGCAGGGCCCTCCGCGAAACCAGGACTCAAGGCACGGGAAACGACAAGACAGACAAGACGGCAGAGGTTGACGAATGAATGCACGCATCAACAAAAGCCTCAAAAGCCGCAATACACAAAGTAAATCCCAAAAGTGCGAGTATTTCCTGATTGGGATAAACAGTGCAATTTCTTTTTCCCTTTTCTGTTGGCATACTCTTTTGGGCTTGAAGCTGGACCTCCGCATTGGAGGACCCCCAGGCGTCTTTTTGTCTTTTTGTCTTTTTGTCTTTTTGTCTTTTTGTCTTTTTGTCTTTTTGTCTTTTTGTCTTTTTGTCTTTTTGTCTCTTTGCCTCTTTGTCTCTTGACAGCCTCCCTGTGATCTTTTCCTCGTTCTCGGCTAATTAGACGAGCTCGATCCACCGACCAAGAGGCTGTCCTGCATTCTGCATTCCCGTATCTTGGGCCTTACGACGTAAGCTGTAAGGTACTCTTTCCAAGTGTGTTTAACATACTTTTCAGTATGGAGTATTTTGCATCGCCTCTTCTTTGCCTCTCTTCCCCATTGTATTCCATATTTGCCTCTGGTCACATGCAGATGTGAGCCGCAAGAAATCATATAATAATACAAACGAAATACAAATTGTGCAGATCTAGATCGTGTCTCGTTGTCTGGTCGCCAAGGAGTCCATGGAGTTGTTAATTAAGAATCATGCAGTTGTCCACATCACACGAGCGTCCCTCAAAGTCCCTGAAAAGGTCGCAAAATAATGAATGCCCAGAAAAAGGACATAAAATTGTAAACAGAAAGAGAGGTACCAAGTACTCCGTACGAGATGTATGTCCTCCTATGGAGTCTGTCGATCACCTGGCTGGCAGGGCTTTGTTGTCGAATAGGATTGTCCACGTCGATGTTGACAAGTGCAGAATAAACAAGAATAATCCAAACAGCCGCTTACTTGATTGCCTCTTACACAATACACAGTAACCTGTCTGGACCCTTGCCCGGGAGTCAGTCGTGAGAAGAAGGAGGAGGTGTGTGAGATATGCCTCTTGACGTTGTTTGCCACCTCCTCTCGAGCTCTCTTGGGTGTATCCTTGAGAGTCCTTGAATATTCTCCTTGGGAGCCCTCCTGCCCTCTTTATTTTCTGCCTGTTGGTAGCTGCCTAATAAACCCAAACTATGATTTTCAGGTGGCCTCGTCGATCATTGAGTTTCCTTTAAGCCATTCCAATTGAGATGCCGTGGATAGACACACGGTCACGAGATCACACAACACTCAGGATAGAATACAAACGTTGTCAAGCAGCATCTTCCGTCTGCGTATGACTACATGTCGGTCATCCTGTCAAATTATTGCTGTCAAAATCAAATATGATCAAGTCAAAATCAAAAACAAACAATTGCGGTAAAAACTCAATTCAGTCAACTACCATTATTTCCTGGCAATGTTAATCCATTCGGCCCTCTGCCACCTGCCTTCCTTGTCCGTTCTTTTGATAATTTAGTATTTAGTATTTAGTGTTTAGTTTTTAGTCCACTTCCACCTCCATCTCCACCTCCACCTCCTACTCGTCAAAGACAACCGACGTGACCTCGCCGGCAATGTCGACGGCGCCGGCAAAGCCGGTCAGCTTGCCGCTGGCAACATCGCGGTTGATAAAGACAGCGCGGCCAGAGCCCTGCTGGCCCACACCGAGAAGGGTGCCGGCCTTGTTGATGGAGAACTGGCGGGGGACGAGGCCGCCCGACGGGTAGAGCTGGACCAGCGTCAGGTTGCCGTTGGTGCGGTCGACGCTGAACGTCGTAATCGAGTCCGAGACGAGCTTGGTGCTGTTCTTGGCGTCAAAGTTGGTAATGTTAAAGGCCGAGTCGCCACGGGTCGTGACAATGACGAAGCGGTGGTCGGGCGAGGTAATGACTTCGGCGGCCTTGGCGGCAGCAGGGACGACGGTACCGGGGCCATGCGTGGGCGCCTGGTAGATCTGATGGAACGACAGCGTCTTGTTGGCGTTGTAGGTGACCTCGTAGCCGGTGACGACATTCGACAGCTCGCTCGTCACGTACAAGTACGTCTGGTTCTTGTCGCCAATGACAAACGAGGCGTGCCGAGGACCGGATCCAGGGGCCGTCACGAGCGGATCAACGGCCGTCCACTCGAGGCTCGTCTGGTTGATGAGGAAAATGCGGACGAGATCGGCGCCCAGGTCCGGAACCAGGAAAAAGGCGCCGGTGGGGTCCAGAATGACCTCGTGGGGGTGGGGCGTGTCCTGACGCGTGGCATTGGCGCCAGGGTGTGGCAGCGTCCAGGTGACCTGCTCGACCGTGGCCAGCGACGCCGGGTCCTTGCGGTACGACGAGAACGACGCGCCCTGGTACTCGGCGACGGCGATGCCCTTGCCGCCCTCGCCGTAGATCGTGGCATAGACGGGGCCGGCGGGCGTCTGGACGCGCTTGATCTGCGTCAGAGTGCCGTTCTCGCTTGTCTTGTACGACGACAGGCTGCCGTTGGGGTTGCCAAAGCTCTCGTCGAGGCAGTACAGAATGCCGTTGGGCTTGTCCAGCGTCAGCCACGACGCCTGGGGCGCGCAGCCGGCGTTGACCGCGAGCTGCTGGATGTTGGCCGTCGGGCCCGAGGTCGAGTTGGCCGCGCCAGCAGTGAGCGTGATGTTGAGCGACGTCAGAGTGCCCGAGTACGACGTCACGTAGACGAGGACTGCCGCAGCCGGCTGGGCCAGCAGGAGGGATGCAGGAGAGAACTTCATCCTGGCGGTGGTAAAGACAGTAACAAGTAAAATAAAAGAGTGTACAGTGTGATGTGATGTGATGTGACGTGAATAAGTAAACGAGCGTGAGGTAGGTGAGGTCAAGGAATGAAGATCAGAAATACTGAGACCTTTTGTGGAACCGGAGACGAGGTCGGGCAAGAAGGTAGGGAACAGAAACGAAGGAGAGGAGAGGATAGGGAGAGGGGATGAGAAGAGGAAGAGTTTTATAGAACGGACCGGGCGGGATGGCACGAGGAAATAATGGGGGGTATAAAAATAAAAGTGAAAAATAACTGAAAATGGCTGGGACGTGGTTGAGAATAAACAGACAGGCCAAGACCGAGAACCGAAGGCAGTGAAGGCTGAAGGCAGTGACAAAGGCAGAAACACAACCAAGAGGAGGGAAAATGAATGCCGTGAGTAAAAGCTTATTCGGTGACAGATGGAAAAGAGGAGGTAAAAGTAAGCGAGGCGCCTTTGATTAACGTGATTTCGTCACCATCAAACAGCCAGACCAGAAAGGCGAGGCGAAGTGACGGCAAGCTGAGAGAGTTGGGAGGTCAGTGTGAGGGGAGTGTGAAAAGAGTGTGGTACAAAAGAGAGAAAGCGAGGGCACGGTCAGGACAAAGTGAACTCGCCATTTCTGGGCAATGTCTCCTCATTGTGGCTTTGGCTTTTGGCTTTTGGCTTTTGGCTTTGGGCGTTGGGCGTTGGACATTGTGCCATATTTGGTATATGTGACCTTTTATTTATTTACCTTTATTTACATTGGTCTCTCCCAGCAATGGGCACAAACGGCACGAAAGTGTCTCCAAGAGGGCTAATCAAAGCAACGGATCAAAAGCCAGGCGGCAAGGCAAAATAGAACGGATGTTGGGACATTTGAAGACATGAGGGGAATTTGTAAGAAATGATAATATGAGTGACTGTCGACAGTGGCATCGTGGCGAACTCATCCACAAATGGCCCATCCATGTTTTTAAAAGAAGTAGGTGAGGATACAGAATGGCACAAAATTATAAGAATTGACGGCAGGAAAGTTGAGTGTAACAAATACCGTTGAACATTCGTTCATTCGTTCATTTTTTTCTCTTTTTTTTTTGTCCTTCTGATTTTTCTTTTTTACCTTTTTATTCTTATTATTTTTCTCTTTATTCGTTTCTTTACTCACTTTCTTCTCCATCACCTCTGACCCCGGAGGCAATCAATTCATTCCGTCTAGTCCGAACTCTCACCTTGTGTGTTGTTTATCCGGTCCAGTCCCTGGCCGCCCGCAAAGTCAAGAACCGTTCCTGCATGCATTCATATAACGTATATTATTATGCGGTTTATACCTCAAAGGTGGGAGGATTGAGACTCGCATGGAGACATGGCGAAAAATGACGAGAAGCGTGGCGATAGGAACTGCTTATGTAGAAATGTGCCTGTAGAGGATATATAATAGTGCTGTGACTTTCTACATAAAGTGAGAAAATAAACATAAAAAAATCCCAACACAGGTTTGCCGTTGGCATCTGGATCATGTGGCTTCTCTTATATTTATCAACGGCTTTACGTGCTCTCTTTTAGTAACGCTTGCTTTGAATAACTGCTGTCACGAATCAGGCAACGTCAATATCAGAACATAATTCATTGAGGGCCACTTCCTTTTCTGGTCGTCATCACCAACTGTGGCAGTTCATAGTGTACATATATGAAAACAAATAAAGCGGCACGACTCCACAACTCCACGTCAACAGCACGCCTACAGATTGGCCTCAACCCACTGCTCGATGCGCTCAATCAGGTCGGCCTTTCTGCCCGATGTCGGCTGGTCCCGTGCCGCAAGAATCTCCTTGAGCACGGCGACCTGCATCGACTGCAGCTTGTCATTGTCGACGGCACTCCGCAGGTCTTTGGACGAAATGCCGCCCCGAGCTTTGCCCGAGGCTTTGCCCGAAGAACCTCCTGATGCGGCCGCCTTTTTCGGCCGCTTTGCCAGCGGTTTTGCTGCCGCACCTTCGTCGTCGCTGTCACCGCCGCGCTTGACCGCCCGCTTTGACGTCAGCTCGCGCGCCTCTTCGTCGATCACGCCCTTGAGCTCTGCGAGACTGCCGCCGACACGCTTGGCGATCGCCTTGTATTTGGGCAGTGTCAGGTCCTCGCCGTGCTCGGGCACTTCGTCTTCGAGGGCATATGCCTGCAGGATCTTGTAGTGCCACTGCAGCGACGGGTTCGGGTATTTGCTGGGGTTGTAGACAGTCTTTGGCAGGAACAGGTTCTCGACAATGGGCCTCATCAGGTCTGTCAGCCGGTCCGATGCCGGCAGAAGCGGCCGGCCGTCGTCGACGCGCCGAATGTCCTCGGCAAACGGCAGCGGATACAGCCAGAGACCCGACGGCAGCTGCATCGGGTTGGCATACTCCTCACCATCCTCGCCCTCCTCCCCCAACGGACCACCGCCCGACGGCATAATGGCGACAAGAAGAGGGTTGGCGTTGGCCCGTGGCACAAACCACGCAATGGCCACCTTGTCGGACTTCCGCAGCTTCTGCCACAGCGCCGAGAACACGCGCGTCGAGCCCACATAGTCCTCCTCGCTCGGGTAGATGAATGTCGACCGCTTGACGGACGCCCATGGCGGAATGAGGACACGCGGCTTGAAGCCGATGATGCGCAGTCCCTTGCCTTTCCAGCCATCGGGGAACGGCCACTCCTTGAGCGCCTTGAGCTCGTCGGGCGCAAAGTACACGTACTCGCCGCCAAACTTGTAGGCCTTTTTTATCTCGCCAGCGTCGAGCGTGCGTGCAGACTCGCCGTCGACGCGCGTCGTCTGGCTCGTGGCCAGCTGCTTCTTTTCGCCGCCCGTCCACACGTAGCACGATCGCGCGGGTTTCTGGCGGTTCAGCAGGATGTAGCCCTTGACAGAAATCTCGAGGCCGGGGGCAATCCCAAAGGTGAGGCCCGTAAAGTAGGACCGTTTGGGCGTCTGTTTGGCGCTGATGTTGGAGATGAGCGATGCCAGCAGAGTCAGGCCGTCGCCCGATTTTGATGTCGTCACGCGGTCAGTCGCCTTGGCCACGTTGTCGCTGTCGTCGCCTTTGCTACCCGGCTCCAGACTCGGCTGGTCAGCTGCGTCGCGGTAGATGATGTCGTCGTAGAACTTTGTCAGATCAAACTTGGGCTGGCCCTCGCGCGTGACGGGGAACAGCTCAATCACGACGCCCAGATCGTACAGATCCTTGGCGCGCACAGCCGCCGCCGCCCGCGCTGCCTTGTCGCCCGAGTGCGGGTCGTCGTTGTCCGTGATGATGAACAGCCGTCGCGACCCGAAATTGGGCGCGTTTGTCGTAAAGACCTGGTTTGCGCAGAAGAGCACATTGGCCATGGCCACGCCCTGACCGCTTCCCTTTTCCTTTTGTGCAGGCACCAGAACCTCGTCTGGGTCCTCGTTCTCCTCGACGAGCTGCTTGAGCGCGTTCACGTCCTCGGCAGCCGGCACGTCAAGGTCGAGGAAGAGATAGCAGTGCGGATATCCCGATCCACGATTCCGAATGGCCAGCCCGCCGTTTTGTGATTCCTTTTCCCTCTCTTTTGACTTATCGTCGCCGCTATTCTCGTCGCCCTCCGTGTCCCGGAACCTGGACTTTTCCGTGCCAAACAGCAGAATGCCAATCATGTCCTTGGGCTGCGTAATAATCCGCTGCTGCATGATCTGGTACGCGCATCGCAACGCCGCCGAAACCGCGCTGTCCTGGTCCGCCCTGCGCGATTTGCTCGGCGGCGGGCGCTCCAGCATCGACGCGCTCACGTCAATGGCAAAGATGACGGCATCTTTTTGTGATTTGTAGCTCTGGATGGTCAGTAGCTGGCAGGGTGGATCTCAATTCCAGAAAAGACAGCCGACTTACCAGCTCGTCGATCTCGTCGTCGACCTCTTCCTCTTCCTCGCGTTTCGTCCAAGGTTCACGAGATGCCATTGTGTGGGGGTTATTTGTGTGTGAGAGAAAAGAAAGGAAGAAAAAAAACAAAGAACGGAAAAGAAGGAATAACTTCCTGCCCCTCAATGCGTATTCTCGTCAAGATATATCGGTTGAAGCTGTCATCCAGCTCTCTGTGTTGAGGTTCACCGAAAGTGGGCCAAGCAGGCAACAGGCGCGGCTAGTACGACATACTCTGTACCTGCCCTGTGTGGCACGCAAGGCAGAACAGGCGCTCCTGCCAAACGAACGCGATTTCAGGCCAGCACGCTCAGCATGCACCCCAATGTCCGTCACGAAATCACGTGGTTTACATGAGTTTTACAGGCGCTGTCATTGGACAATGGCGCCGCCAGTATCCACTCTGAGATCGCAAAAGTTCTGTCCGTCTGGCCTGAGGTCCTCGGAGGGGCCAGCTCGTGTCTCCGACGGGAAGGAGCCAAGTTTCGTCACAATTGCTGGGGGGCAGCGACGGCCCAGACCACCTAAAGCAGGAAGGAAACGCCGCTAAAAGGCGAAAAAGATGCGAGGCGCTGACAACTTGCACATGCGATGCAGATAATTCGGTGTTTGGTGAGTTTTTGTTCCGTTCCCTTCGGTTTTTTCTCGAGTTTGCATCTCGGTTCTTTTGTCTATCATTTTTTGTTCTTTTCTTTCCCAGCCATTACATCTTTCCGGA
This sequence comes from Sporothrix mexicana, assembly GCA_021396375.1. NCBI lineage: Eukaryota > Fungi > Ascomycota > Sordariomycetes > Ophiostomatales > Ophiostomataceae > Sporothrix > Sporothrix mexicana. Next base: position 154,094 of record WNYC01000043.1, read on the forward strand.
ACTGACACCCCCAGAACTCGACATCTCGAACCTCGGCCTCGATCACAGCTTCTGACGATTCAGCTTCAACGTCACCCGAACTTTGTCCGATTTAACTCGACTCCTCAACAATAACGGCCAAATTCCGGCCGAGCCGACCAGTCACTGCTGGCTATAACCTTCTCTCGACACACACCCACCTCCCACACACACAATGGCTGCGTTGCGACAGCCTGCCCGGCAGCTGTGCCTCGGGCGGCCGAAGCAATTGTCTGTCCTGACTTCGGTTTCGGCCCCGACGTCACTCTCTTTCCAGCGCCACCAGGGCCTGGCGACCGCGGTGCAGGCGCCGCCCGTCACTCAGAACAACCACGGCTCCAAGGGCCCGACCGCCATGGTCTTTCTCAACATGGGAGGCCCGTCCACGACGGACGAAGTCGGCGATTTCCTGAGCCGTTTATTTGTTAGTGGTGCTCCCAAACGACATTTTCTTCTTTCTTCACTCTCTCAAGTCTCCGCTACTAACTTTTTTTCTCTTCTACCAGGCCGACGGCGATTTGATCCCTCTCGGACGCCTCCAGAGCTACATTGGCCCCTTCATCTCGAGCCGCCGCACGCCCAAGATCCAGAAGCAATACGCAGCCATTGGAGGCGGCTCGCCCATTCGCAAGTGGTCCGAGTACCAGTGCGCCGAGATGTGCAAGCTGCTCGACAAGATGTCGCCCGAGACCGCCCCGCACAAGCCCTACGTCGCCTTCCGCTACGCCAACCCACTCACCGAGCACATGTACCAGCAACTGTTGGAGGACGGTTTCGGCGGCGGCCGTGGCGGGCGCGCTGTTGCTTTCACGCAGTATCCGCAGTACTCCTGCTCGACCACTGGCAGCAGCCTCAACGAGCTGTGGAAGTGGCGCCAGCGGCTCGAGGGCAAGCGGGGCAGCCCGGCAGGCAACGAGGTCGCAGCGAACGGCAGCGGTCTCGATCTTCAAGACGGCTCCATCGCCTGGAGCGTCATTGACCGCTGGCCTGTCCACCCTGGCCTTGTCGAGGCGTTCGCGGAGAACATCGAGGCCAAGCTCGCCGAGTACCCCGAGGAGCGCCGCAAGGACGTTGTTCTGCTGTACTCTGCCCACAGTCTGCCCATGACCGTCGTCAACCGCGGCGACCCGTACCCGGCTGAGGTCGCAGCCACTGTCTACGCCGTCAACCAGCGTCTCGGCTTCAAGAACCGCTACCGCCTGTGCTGGCAGTCCCAGGTCGGCCCGCAGCCCTGGCTCGGCCCCCAGACACAGTCGAGTGTCGAGGAGTACATCAGCAAGGGCCACAAGGACCTGATCCTGATCCCCATTGCCTTTACGTCCGACCACATCGAGACCCTCTACGAGCTCGACGAGGAGGTCATTGGCGAGTCCGGCCACAAGGACACCGTCAAGCGCGCCGAGAGCTTGAACGGCAGCCCCACCTTTATTAAGGCCTTGGCCGACCTTGCCCACAGCCATCTGCAGAGCGGCATTGCCTGCTCCAGCCAGATGGGCCTGCGGTGTCCCGGCTGCAAAAGCGAGCGGTGCCTAGAGTCGAAGCGCTTCTTTGCTGCCCAGCAGCCAAGGCTGTAGGGTGTAGGTCCTTGTGGTGCAATCTTATGATTCTGGTTGATTTTTTCCCCCTTTCTTCTCATGGATTCATGGTCGGTCTGCGTCTTGCGTTCTTTTTATTTTCTTGGATTAAAATCATAAAAAATTAAAAGCAATAACGGGTCGGTGGGTTTCTTTCATGCGTCTGTTATTCTTCTCTCTCACATGTCTATTATTACCGCATATTACCGTGACATATACAATACAAATTACACCTTTGCAAATCATGAACAGCATCCCTCTTTACGAGCAGATTACCTCCTTTTGATATCCCTATCTGTTTTCATATGCGCCTACAAACAATTGTTCTGCCGATCTCGCCTTGGCTGAACACATGCAAAAGGCTCAAGCTCACTCAAAGATAAAGGGAATACTACCCCACACACAACAAGCTGCACGACGGGAGCTCCTTCGCCGTCGCACGAAGCTCCCTCTTGTCCAGCACAGCTCCGATGCCACGCATCCACACCTACATAAACAGCTCCGAGAGTTTTTCTTGAACGTGCAGTCGAGACGACAGGCACTCTGGCGGCCTGCGAGCAGCATATGTTGGTTCTTCTGCACGCTGCAAGCGAATCTGCACCACTACCTCTCTGCTTATTGTGTACAAGGAAAGGCTGCAGAGTTCCGCATGGATGTAAGATGTATCAATACACGCAAAGAAGCATATTTTTGCATTTGGAGTTTTGCGCCCTTGTACGTCTGTTGTACAAAGATGCAGCCTTCCTTCTGCACTCTCTTCTAAATCGCTCGCTCCGTTTCCTGCAGTCGAATTATGACGGAAACGACTGGCCTTGTCTTGTCCACACGTGGTGGCCTCGGACCAAAAGATAGGATGCCGTGTGTATGATGTTGATGCTGATGATAAAAATTCAAGCGGAATAGAAAATCAGCGAGAAATAGAGCATTGTTGAGAAGAGAAGGACGTGCGCCGGCCATCGCAGAAAGTCGGTAAGACATCCAATAGCCGACCGTTCTAGATGTTGTAGCAGTGACAATTGCTCACCCATCTGGCGGTGTCCAATGCCCACATATGGCATACGAGACAAGCGACAGATCAGATATTTCGATATTTCAAAAATTCAAGGTGGCCGTCAATAAAGTCAAAGCTGTCCCAGCCATCCAAGCCATGCAGCGCCAAAGGCGTCCTGTGGGGCGATGGCACAGGTCCAAAGGCACACGACATCCAAGTACAGAAGTACCAACGGACTGAATACTCGTACATGCACTGCGTCTTCGGCCAGTCCGTCTGCATTCCGCAATGCATTTCGAATATAAATGATGGACACAGCGGGACAAGCGGACGTAGATTAGGTAAATGGCGACCACTTACATGCACACTTAGGAAAACAAGCACACATTCGATATTCTATTCGTCGTATGGCCCTGAAGAAAGCTGGGTTTCACGGTCCCGTCCCTTGTCCATTTTGCAGTTTGTTGTCGCGATTGCTGAGTTGGCGAAATGCATCATTGCTGCAATCCTGTTGTGGTGGGCTCCTTCTCCCAGCGGAACGGGCCCTAATTGCAAAAGTCTTGGCAGAGAACCAGAAACCCCTAGCCCTATCAGAAAGCACAGGGCAAGCGCAATGGAGGAACGGGACAATCATGGAAGGAGACATCCTCAAAAATGGAAAGAGCAACGGCACGGAAGATCGAAAAGGCGCCCTAGAAAAGATAAAAGCAATTAAAACGGCCAAACGCTGCGCAAGAGGGAGCCAATTCGGACGGGACTGTCAATCTCGTTCTGCAATACGATATGAACAGCGCAATGGCCAACAGCCAGCAAGCCAAGCTCAGCGGATCTGGCCCGCCTTCCCTGTTGCCCTACCCCGTAATGAGACATTCAGATGCGCACTATGCTGTTTCGGTGCCCACAACTGCCAGTGCCCTGAAGTTCCTTGGCAGCGCGATACGGCAGATCACCACGACTTGCGTCATGGTCTGGCCATTCTTCCCATTTGTTTTATTTTGTTATTTGTTGTCTTGTCGCAAGGAGTTCCTGCCTCTTTGTAGGTGTTATCTCGTGGTCGCTTTTGGCAATTGCCGTTTCCTCTTGGCTCTGCATCCCTTCATCCCTTCTCTGTTCGTCCCGAATGGAAATTGAGCGTCCAACGGCACTTTCCCTACTTGTTTTCGTCTTTTTCGTCTTGGGTAAGAGGCAGTGCGCCCTACAAAGCCCTTGGCATCTTGGCGTTTGCGAAAGACATTTGAGATCGAATGTAAAATCACGTGAAGACACTCCCCTCTGTTTCTGTTGTGTCTGTCAAGTTACTACATAATGCAATTGCAGTTCGGCATTGTGCTTCAAAACGTGGTGTGCGGATCGAGACGCGGCCGAAAGAGGGATTTCTTAGGGAAATCACGACACAAAATTTGATAAAAACGTCTTCTGTAAGTACGGAGAATTACTGTGTGGAAAAAGGCTGCTTCGAAAAGGGGAAGGTGCCCCGAACAAGAAAAATTGCAGCAAATCGTACCAGGAAGGAAGAAATGCGCCTTCCCAACGTGGTGGTCTCGACCCAGTGGTTCCTCCTCTAAACAGACTAATTTATGGCCACCCACCCCAAAGGCCCACTCTAGCGCGCTACCTGGACGGAACCTGTACTTAGATTGTCGCGTTGAGAGCACCCATGTCCGCTGTACCTCAAAACCATCAGTAGTTTTTATCAAGTAGTGGGTGGCGCCTGCTCTTTCCGTACATGCTCAGCACAACCGACCCTTCACCTCCTTCCTTCCTTCTTTGATCTTTCGCCTTTGCTGTTGCCCTGCACGCCGTCTCTTTTCTGGCCTCCTTTTGCACAATCTTCTATTTTTGAGTTTCGTCACTGTCCACGGCCCCCATTGACGTCCCTTGCATTTCATAGGCAACACGCAGCCATCCGACCAGTTTTCTTTGCCCTCCATCGGACGAAACATCGGCAGCAGAGAAACATTGGGCCCCATTGGCCGAGGCTCCTCTGTTTGTCGCTTCGACATCGCTCGCGCTCGGCCTCTTTTTTGCTCTTTCCGGTCTCTCGCCATCGCCGCAAATTCTCGCGTCCTCCTCCCGGCGAGCGTTTCCGGCTCCCCTGCTCCCGTCAAATTCTGTGCCAGTTTCCTCTTCTTCTTCTCCTTCTTCCTCGTCGCGTCCTACCACGATGAACCTGGTCTGGTAAACCCGCGCCGCCAGCTGGCTCCGCATTGGGGACTCGACAGACAGGTACCACGTCCCTGTCCTTTCTCCTTTGTCTGTTTGTTCTCTTTCGAGGCAGGGTCCTGCTTCGTTGAACAAATACAAATAGGGGGACTCAAGACGGCCGCTCCCTACGACATTTCCCCTCCCATCTCGGCACTTGGAAAGAGAAGGAGTAGTCCACTGCCTGGGCAGGGCCTCTGCCAAGCCTCGAATTATATACGCTTTTCCCATCCTCTTACAGGACACATCCGCACTCTACCAATCTACTTCCTGTCTCCTCCGGCTCATTTGCAATGGAGAGCCTCAGAGATATTGTTACTTCACAGCTGCGTGCTCTTCGGCCGTCTTTTCTGACCAAGAAGCCACACTTCAACTTCATTACTGTCCACTGTAAGTTATGTCCGTTTGGTCGTCGGCTTGTCATGGAGAGAATTCGCTACAGGACCAATTACACGTTGGAGAGAATGTGCAGAAAACTAACACTCCTTGCACAGACTTTTATGTCATTGGCCTGGCCATTCTTGGCTCTGTCCTGATATATGGCCCCGGCAGGGGCAACATTGCCTACATCGATGCACTCGCCTTTGCTTCCGGTGGCGCCACACAGGCCGGCCTGAACACTGTCAACGTCAACCTTCTGACTACTTACCAGCAGGCCGTCATCTTTGTGATTGCCGGCATCGCCAACCCCATTGTTATCAACTCGTTTGTCGTCCTCCTTCGTCTTTACTGGTTCGAGAAGCGCTTCCAGCACATTGTCAGCGAAGCTCGAATGCGGCGAGGCACCATCTCCAAGTCCAAGTCCAAGTATGTCAACGACTCATCGCGCCTTGAAGATGGTGTCAATGGCCGCAACATCACCGTTATCCACGATAATGCGCGGTCTCGCCTTGCCAACGATGGCACGTATCTGGGCCCAATGTCTGCAGTAGCCACAGATGGACCAGCACCTCACGACGGTGCCAACGGAGATGCACGGCCACAGGCGAACGGCGTTGCCGCCGAGGGATCAAATGGCTCTGCCACTGCCAACGGCGATACGGTCCCGCCCAAATTCACACTGACAGAACCGCTCGAGGCTAGGCGGCCCGAGATCAAATTCGCGCCAACAGTCAAGCGGAGTGACGGTATCGACGACGCTCTGACAAAACTTCCGCCTCGCATTTCTGACGAGGAGCACATTGCCATTCTCGAGCGCCAGCGGCGAAACCAAGACGACGACGAGGTGTTGCGCATTCCGGGACCACGCGATGCTGAACGCGGTATTCTCCCGAGTATGGTCATGCGGGGTGAATCAGACGAAGACGGAGATGCATTGTCTCCGGTTATGAGTCGAAATCGCCGGCAGAGCAATGGCTCAGTTGCGTCTTTAGACCTGGACCCGGGTGCTAGATCCCCCGTAAACGGAAACCGGAGACGTGGCAATAGCAATGCCCAAACGGACGGAACCCGCGAAAGTGTAGAAGAGAGGCGAGGCCGGCAACGGCTGCAACAGGCTATTACGATCCAGGAGCCAGAAAAGCCGTCGCGAATGGACGAGGTTAGCGAAGATGCGCATGCAGCTGCGCAAGTAATTTCCTCTCTCCGCCCTCGGCGGCCACGAGGTTTCAGCAGCGGCGACGACGACAATAACCTGAGCCAGACGACATCGGCACGATCAAAGCGCCGTCAGAGAATGGATACTTTCAAGCGTGTGTTTTCGCGTGACAAGGAAGAAGATCCGGCACCCTACCTCAGCTGGGAGCCGACGCTGGGTCGTAACTCTGCGTTCCTGGGCCTTTCCGAGGAGCAGCGGGAAGAGCTCGGTGGCATCGAGTACCGATCCCTAAAGACCTTGGCCTTGGTCCTGCTCGGCTACTACTGGGGCTTCTGGCTGCTCGGTGTTGCCAGCCTGCTCCCTTGGATCATCAGGAGCGCAACGTATGGTTCGATTGTCGACGAAGCCAGCCAGAGCCGCGTATGGTGGGGCTTCTTCACGCCGCACTCGGCCTTTATGGATCTGGGCTTCACCCTGACGCCGGACAGCATGAACTCGTTCAACACAGCCATCTTCCCTCTGTTGCTGATGTCGTTTCTCATTGTTATCGGCAACACGGGCTTCCCGGTCATGCTTCGCTTCGTGATTTGGGTCCTGTCGAACATCGTTCCGCGCGGCAGTGGGATCTACGAGGAGCTCAGGTTTTTGCTGGATCACCCTCGTCGTTGTTTCACTCTTCTCTTCCCCTCTGGTGCCACATGGTGGCTGTTCTGGTTGCTGGTCATCCTAAACGGCATTGACCTCATATTCTTCATTGTCCTTGATGTCAGTATTGTCATGCCTTGCACACGCTTAACTCTGGATCACATACTGACAAAGTACCATAGCTCGGAAGTGGCCCTGTTTTCGCCCTGCCTCCTGGCATCCGTATCCTTGATGGCCTGTTCCAGGCGTTTTCGACACGTACTGCCGGCTTCTCTTGTGTGAATCTGGCAGAGGTCCACCCTGCAGTGCAGACATCGTACATGATTATGATGTACATTTCCGTGTTCCCGATTGCCATCTCCGTGCGTCGCACCAACGTGTACGAAGAAAAGTCTCTGGGCGTGTACAACCGAAATGAAATTGACGAACCCGCCAACGGAACCGACCTCGAGTATGTCGGCGCGCATTTGCGGCGGCAGCTGTCCTTCGATTTGTGGTACTTGTCAATTGGCTTCTTCATCTTGACTATTTCTGAGGGATCCCGGCTGCAAGCCAACGAATTTTCCATGTTTGCCGTCTTGTTCGAGGTTGTCAGTGCCTACGGTACTGTCGGAATGAGTCTGGGCTTTTCTGGCGGAGACGCGTCGCTCTGCTCTCAGTTCAGTGTGGTCGGCAAGCTCGTCATTATTGCGATGATGATCCGTGGTCGCCACCGTGGCCTACCTTATGGTCTTGATCGTGCCATTCTGTTGCCGAGCGAGTCTCTCAACGCCAGAGAAGCGGCTGCGGCCGAGGCCGAGCTGGCCCGCGGTCTGTCCTTTATGACTGCGGCAACACGGCGGGGCTCGGCCGTCTCACTCCCCACGCAGGCACCTACACTCCGCGGTTCTAGCACAGCCCGCGACCGTCGGCGCAGCCGAAGCATAGAGCGCGTTGAGCGCGTTAACAGCAATCTCCTCACATCGTTCCTCCACCCTGGCCCGCCAAAGCACAACAACCCGCACATACCGCCGCCACCTCGCCGGTCGTTTAGTGAAGCGAACATGGACGAATCTTTGGCGCACTCAAGCGGCATTGACTTTGCGGACAACACGTTCAGAACGCACCCGACATTCCAGTCGCCGCATTCGCAGCAGTAGCCAGAAGCTCTAGAAGTTCTGCCACTACGTTTTACGTTGTTCTCTGTGGATGCAGGCTCCCACGCCTGTTTTCTATTCTTCTTATACATGTACAGCATGCACATGCATCATACAAATATACCCGGTGGCATGCGATGCCGGACTGTCTTGGGATGTCCGCTGCTTGTTTTTATTTTGGACGGGCTCCAAGGGCGTAACTTTTGGACGCAGCTATTGGATGCAACTTGGACATTGGCCGTTTGGTTCTTTGAATTCTTTATTTGGATTGCGTAAGTTACAACTAGAACACTAATTACTGGGTCTGCCGTAAAGGGACGGCTTGTGTTCTGATTTCTTTTGTATAGACACGTCTTAGGACGTATAACAGCCCGCGCAAGCATAATATGGGCGTAGGCCACGACGAACACAGGTGTCACTGTTGAATATAAATTGGATTTTTAATACTCATATTCAATGCTCTTGGCTTCTTTGGACACGTTTTTGACTTGTTTTTGTGAAGACAGGGATGGCATTGGTGATTGACGAGTGATAGATAAAATATTTTGTACTTTTTATTGGGATGGAAAGCTAATTTTACAGATTTGTCTTTAGAATGGGACCACGCTCGAAACTATATCAACGCCGATAACAACACCACGCCCCTGCCCGGCAATTATTTCTGCTTGGGCTTGGTCGCACCAGTCCTAGGACGACCACCAATCGTACGGGTACGGCGGAAGGCCTTGATGAGCTCTTCGACGGAGCCACGGTCATGCTTGGGCTGGCGCATGTAGTACAGCTTGGAACGGCGAATACGACGCTGCCGCCGCTGGACAACGTCGATGGAGGCGATGGAGCGCGAGTAGACCTTGAACCACATCTCGACGCCCGTCTTGGCCAGCCGTCCGCGCAGCAGAATGGCCGTCTCGATGCCGGAATAGCGGATGGCAAGCAGCACGCCGCCGAACGGCTCGCGGTCGGGTCTGCTGGGGGTCACAAGGACAACGTCGCCTGGGCGAGCGCCAAAGGCGTTCGTGCGGGAAAAGAGCTCGGTGCGGGCGCCTGTGGGGTCCATGCGGGCAATCTGCTGCTTGTGCAGGATGCGGCGGACGTCGAGCTTGAAGTCAGTGTCGTCGACTTCGGTCTCCTTTTCTTTTGCAGCCTTGGCGGCATCGGCGGCCGCTTTTGCATCTCTAGCAGCCTTGTTGGACGACGACGAAATCAGGGTATAGGTCTGCTCAAAGGTCTGGCGAGGGATCAAGACGGAAGCCGGCTTCGTTGTCCGTGGTGGCGGGTCGTAGACGGCAAAGGCTGTGCGGACGCCATTGGACTTGTTCATGATGGCTTCTGTGGAAAGGGAGAAGAAGGCGATTAGCAAGGTCAAGGTCAGGGTGTCTCGAGATGCTTCTGATTCTGCAATACACAAGGGATCCATGCAAGCAGGGAGAGGAAACAGAGGCAACATGTCACATACGGAAGCTGGAGGGCACGCTGGCTGCTGCAGTCGCTGGCGAGGGGTTCGTCGAGGCCTTGGGCGTGGATGTCGCGAACTGCCGGAGGGCCAGAGCCTGTCGCGAGGATGATTGGAAGCAGCAGCCAAATGGCCGCCGGGCCAAGGGTGCAGCAACGCTCATCTTGTCGCTGTTGTTGTGCTGTCGTTGACTCTATCCGCCAGCCCCGTTCGTTGTCTGTCGTCTCTCGGCTCTGGCGCTCGTCTATCGAGATCGCCTTTCACTCTGTCGTCGTCTTTGGTCCCCCCCTTTCTGTCCTATTTTCGATCGCCTGGTTGGGATCCTGTCGTCTAATGATCGACGGGCTCGGAGGGAAATTTGTTCAAGGAGATGGGGCGGTGGTAGCCTGCGGTTGAGTCCCGACGGTTGGCCCTTTTTGTCGCTTGTCGTCGCTCTCGTGGCTATTTTCGATCTGAGCTCAGACGGTTGTTCGGGTTTTCAGGCCAGGGCCTGGCGTGTTGGTTGATGCATTTTTCCGGCTGCTCTTGGCAATTGCGCGCTGTGATTGGCCAGCGTTTCACCGCCCGGCACTATCCGCCGCAAAAAGTGTGCTCCTTCCCTCACCTCACCCTCCCCCAAACTACCACTGCTTCGTTCCTGCCCCTGGTGGACCACTAAAGTGGGTCCGGCTCCCCGTTTCTTTTCTTCGTGCCACCGCCTGGAACGATTTTCATGCATATCAAACCGGACAATTTTTTTGCGCCCTCACGACACCTCCTCTTTGACGTCTTCCGAGCTATCTTGTCTGGCTGCGTTCACGACAAACCACCACCCACAGCCCCCTCTTGAGCTCGTTCCCTTGGTTGCCGCGCTCCAAGCCTCCTCACCATTGCTCAACGCATAAGAAAGCTTAATGCGGCTATAGAACGTGGCCGCCCTTGCACCCAAACTCGTGCGCCGGCCGGGTCGTTCCTTCTGTCCTTCTGCTCACCTCCTTCTCTCCTGCCGTCCCCTCTCGTCTTCTCTTTCCTACGTCGTCTGAGCTTCCTATTGCTCCTGCCCTGGCTGGTTTCCATCTCACCTTGGCACCTGCCGCTTCTTCTGGCCTCGTTGTTTCCGTCCCATTGACTTTTATTCTCCTTGCCCTCACTGCTCTCCTTACCCACCTTCCCAACAACTCTTGGGAGGAAAACACACCCCCTTCCTCCTTCCTCGCCTCCCCTCCCCCTACCCTTCTCGCCCGCACTCTTCATTTTTCTTGTTCTCCTTATTTGTCTTCTTTTTATTTCTCTCTCCTCCCCATTGGTATCCCCCACCCACCACGCTCTCGACATCCTTGGTCGTGATCCGCCTCAATGTCGCGCCAGTCGATCCGCAATGTCCTCAGGGCATCGGGCAATGCCCTTAACGGCGATGTGGCCACCTCGATGGTGAAGGGCCAGCAAAGGGCGTCTCTTTCGTCGTTCTCTCGCTCGCTGTCCTCCACCTCGTCCTCGACTATCTCGCTCACATCCTCAGCCTCACCCGCGGCTCGGAGACGATCGACGGCTCGCGCATCCACTTTGTCGCCCGCACCGGCCTGGCGTGCGATGCCTTCGTTATGCCAGGGCCACGTTAGATTGCTGTCCTCGACAGTGCCACGCTCTGCAGGTGTGTACATCCCCCTTCTTTTTGTGTGATCTTGATTTTATTATCAATATTTTTCATTGGTTCTTTTATTGTTTTATTGTTATTCATGTTGCCCCCCTCCCTTTGCGTGATGATGTGCAGTCCGTTCCCTCCCCTTTTCCCTTGTGGTCATTACGTCTTTCTTGGTCCATGAATCAATGAGCTGCTTGTCCCGCCCTCCCCCTTTTCTGGGTCCTTTGGCTGTTATCTTGTTGATGCAAGGTGCCCGCCATGACAGCTGTCCCGATCCTGCCTTCCCTGTCAGTCCGCCTGTCTGCTTGTCTACTAGTCTGCTTGCCTGTCTGTCTGCCTTTCCGGTCTGTGTGGTGCGCCTGTCGGCTGTTGGGATCGACTCGCATTGTGGCTTTCGCATTAGAACGGCTGTTATTACTATTGTTTCTGCGATATTACTATGATTTGCACCAGGGGGAAAACTGGGAACAACACACAAAAGGAGAAAAGGAAATGGCCCAAGAAAAGAGCAGACTGAAAGCAAAAAAAAAAAAAAAAACACCCAACACATGCACACCTCCCAACCAGGCCAGATGCATGCGGGCGACGCAGATCACAAACGACCTCGAGCTGCATGGCATACAAGCACACATACACGCACACAGGCACAGACACAGGAACGACAACATATACACCCACCCGGCATGGAATACGAAGGCATCGGCATGGAATAGGAATATCCCCAGGCATCAGATCATCAGCTCGGCCGACCCGTCGAGAAAATAGGGGGACGAGGCACAGGCGGGACAGCTGGCAGATCATCAGAGGAAAAAAAGGATCAAGAGAAAGGATCAAGAGAAAGGACCTGCGCGAGCGAACCTACAAGCTTCAACTCAACGACTGCCTCATACAGAAAGACAACAAGGCAGGACACGGGACAACAAGACAACAAGACAAACCGGACAAATGATAAAAGACATCCAACAACAGCTGCACACATCACGCACACTCCCAATGCTCAACACAATCAACATTCCTAGTATATAATAGCTAACCCTGGCCTCTTTTCTTTTTTTCCCCTTGGCCCCTCCTCGCTTCAGAGCTCATCCGCTTCAAGCTTCCTACATCCAGTATCGAGCTCGACGATAATCTCCAGGATATCCACAATCAGATTATATTGCCGACATATCTGAGCCCTCACCAGCACCAGCTTGTGTATCGCAACAAATTCGAGCGTCGGGTAACCCTTGATCCCATTACTATCGAACTGGACGGCGAACTCTTTCGATTCGGCCACATGGATGCAAACGCCGACATCCCGACTGCGCGCGCCCAAGCCCGCGAGGCCATTGGGCGCATGAACACGCCCGCCGACTTCCAGAACCTCTTGCCCCTGCTGGAGGGTCTGAACCGCGCCAAGCGCAGCTTGCGCCCAGCCGACTACGCCCGCATTGCGCGCCGTGCCGGCGAGCGTAACTGCATCTTCATCGTCATTGAATGCGCCCGCCAGGTGCAGCGCACGGGATTCCGTCTGCAGACGTCCGAGACCGTGGCCGAGATTCTGACACACGTGCAGATGCGGGCGGTCGACAGCAACTGGAACGAGGCCACGACGCGCCAGGCACTGACTTGGGCCGAGATGGTTGTGGAGATGCTGGAGCACCCCAGCCACGGCCGTGCTCCGCCGCGGATACCGGTCCCGGGCGAGGGCGGCTCCCGCACGATCGCTCCGGCACCACCTGCGCCCGCTTACCCGCTGGACCGCGACCCGCAGGTTCTGGCTGCACGCCTGCACCTGGCGGCTGTTGTGGCCGACAAGTTTGGCGGCGCCGACACGGACGGCAAGGTGTCGCGGTATGCGACAGAGATGGTGCAGCTGTGGCCGGCAGGCGGCAAGGGCCTGCGGGCGCTGCACCCGGAAGAGCTGTACACGGACCGCCGCGCCGAGATGTACTACCTCAAGGACCACAACAAGTTCCTGGGCGTGGCTGCGCCTCTTCTGCACGGTCTGGACACGGCGATCCGCGTTCTCGGCGGCAGCCAGGGCGATAGCGCTGCCCTGGTGGGCGAGCTGCAGTCGCGGCGGGATGCACTCGGCGTCGAGGTGAGCGCCGCGCTGGAAGCTGCCCCCGACCGGCGGGGCGCTGCTGTGTACAAGAAGCTGTTTGGTGAAGGCACCGCATAATCGGTACGGGACACGACGGGCAAGCTGTGCTGAACGGAGCATGCTGTATGGGGTGTATGAGGTGCATTTGAGTGCAACTTTGGATGTGATATGATTTTTATTTATTTCGGAGAGGAGAAAAGGGGGTTTGAAAATATTGGCGCATATATTGCATTTGCTGTATGCGGGCCACAAAAAGCTTCTTGTATTTTAGATTTCTTCCACATAAACCTTACACCCCATCTGTATTTGTACTTATTCATCAACAATATTATACAACAACTGGCTCACGTTTTGCATGTGCATTTTCGTCTTTGAAATGCCCTCTTATTGTATATGTTTATTCAAATGTATGCTTTTGATCTATATCCAAATACGACGTATATCATCCCCATAACGGCGCTCTATGGCAGGACAATGTGGTGCTGCAGATGGGCCGGGATGGCGTCAATCAGCTTCTTCTCCGTCAGCCACTTGCGCGAGAACAGGCGGTCGGCGTACCGGTACGCGCCGTCGCACAGAATCGTGACGACTGTGTGTCCACGGCCCAGCTTCTCGGCGACCTCCTTGGCGGCCACGACGTTGAGCGCGGAGCTCGCGCCGAGGTACAGACCCTCCTCGGCCAGGCAGCGGTAGACCATTTCAATGCTCTTCTCGTCGGCAATGTTCAGCGAGCCGTCGATCAGGTCGATGTCGGGCTGCAGGTTGTCGGTTACACGGCCCTGGCCAATGCCCTCGGTGATCGACGAGCCAGACCGCTCGGCCAGCTTGCCGCCGCTGCTAATGTACGTGTGCAGCACACTGCCCGGCGGGTCGGCCAGGAAGCTCTTGACCTTGCCGCCCGAGATCTCCTTGAGGTACCGCGTCGTGCCCGCGAGCGTGCCGCCCGTGCCCGTGGCGCACGTGAACGCGTCGATCTTGCCGTTGGTCTGGCGCCAGATCTCGGGGCCCGTCGTCTCAATGTGTGCGCGGCGGTTGGCCGTGTTGTCGAACTGGTTGGTCCACACGGCGTTCTCGAGGCGCGCGGCGTGCCGTGCGGCCTGGTGGTTGTAGTTTTCCGGGTTGTCGAAGGCGACGGCGGGGACAGGGTGGACCTCGGCGCCCAGCAGACGCAGCAGGTCGATCTTGCCCTGCGACTGCGTGTTGGGCATGTAGATGACAAGCTTGTAGCCGCGAGCAGCACACACGTGCGCCAGGCCAATGCCCGTGTTGCCGGCGGTGCCCTCAATGACCGTGCCGCCGGGCTTCAGCAGGCCACGCTCCTCGGCATCCAGCACGACATAGAGCGCAGCACGGTCCTTGACAGAGCCGCCCGGGTTGGCGAACTCGGCCTTGCCCAGCACCTCGCAGCCGGTCTCCTCGGACAGGTGCTTGAGGCGGATGAGCGGCGTGTTGCCAATGGCGCCGACAAAGCCGTCGACGACGCCCTGCGCACCAGAGACGGCGAGAGTATGCGCCGAGGGCGGGTTGGCGGCCGACGGGTTGGCGTAGGACGACGAGGCAGAGACCGAGAAAAAGGCTGGGCGGAGGGCGTTGCGCGCAGGCGCGGCCGATGCGAGCCGGCGCAGGCCGGTCTTGAACATTGTGTGTGACGTGGGGTGCTGGAGAAGATGCGACGAGACGGCGAGAGGAGAAAAGAGGAGGGATCACAAGGATCGCAAGAGCGAGTCGAAGGCTCTTGAAAAGTCGGCGAAACTGGGAAACGGTGAGGTGACGTGAGAATTGAAGGGTCCAAGTTTCAGTCTCGGTGTTTGACGTAGCCAGCTCGTGGTTAGTAATTAACGGCGACCACAAAAAGCACGAATACCAGACTGAGTAAATCGCAGACTCGTCAAGTCGCAAGGCGAAGAAGGCCGGCCGTCGGTCGGGACTTTTGGTGGGGCACGCAGAGCTTGCCCAAGGTGCTGGGATGCAGCTGTCAAATAGCGTGCCGCCGGCAGAATGGCGCAATGCCGCCAGCGCCTAGGGTCTTTGCCCACCCTGTCAGTCTGTCATTGTGGTGGATTTCCTCATTGGGATGTATCGATGACCACAATGCGACCGCAAAGAAGCAAGAACAAAAAAAAAAAAAAAAAAGGCAAGACAGGAGCCTGCGGAGTATGGTGTGTTCATCGCAAATGCTATAATTCTGAAAGGAGTTTCAAGAAAAGAAATCAAAATCAAAATCAAAATGATAATTATAAAATAAAATGCAATATATCCAAGACTATCCAAAACTATCCCATGCTATGCAGTTTGTTTGCGATATCCAAAAGGAAAAAGAAAGAAAAGGCCAAAAATAAGAGTCAATAAAAAAAGACAATAAATCAATGGCAATATGACTCCTCGTCCCCCATCACTGTCCAAGCATCTTGACGAAGCCGCTGGGGAACAGCCCTTTGCGGCCCATGTACACGCCGTGGTACCACTCGCCATTGACGTCTTCAATCTCGCGAATCTCGGCCTGGCGTGGGAAGAGAAGCTCATCGTCCGACGTGTTTGCATCGCCGCCCTCACCACCACTCTGCTCGGGATAGTACGCCCAGCGAGCAACAGCAATGCGGCCGACACCTCCAAGAGGCGGAAAGAGCGCGCTGTTCGGCACAGTCGGAGAGACAGCCGCAACAGCAGCAGCCGTCGTCATCACTTTGGGTGGAGTGGCCGGCAGTGGAATGCCGATGCGAACATCGCGTGACACGAGTCGCTCAAACTGTCTTTTCTCCTCGTACCAGACATACCAGGACTCCAGCTCCACACCCTCGGCGGCTGCTGACGACGAACTCTCAGCCGGCTCGGTTTCAAGCCGGAAACCGCCCACAAGATCCTCGAGAACAACACGCCGGGGAACACCGCCGTTCTTGCTGTCTTCGCGGAACGCCACAACTACCATACGGTGGCCACCCGCAGGGCATCTGCGCCAGCCGTTGGGGCCGTTCTCGGGGGCCATTAGGGTCGGCCGCGTCTGCACAAGAGAGCCGTAGCATTCTTGGCAGACATCGTAATCGCCCGGGTGCGTATCAGGCACGACCGTGCTCGTGCACGAGTAGCAGTGGAAGCGCGCGCGAGTGGGCGGGATTGCTTTCCGGCAGATGTCGCATGTCGTGGTAAATGTCAGGGCACGGAATGAGCCGATACGAGGCGCAGACACGGTAGAAGGGTCTGCTGTCGGTTCCTGGAACAAAGCTGAAGCATGCGGTCGAGGCGGTGGCGAAGGCAGCAGGTGTGCTTGTTGCTGCCCCTGCGGCTGTGAAGGGGTAGAGGGCAAAGGCTCGTGTGTCAATGCCAGCAGCGGGTGCGTACATGCAAAGCCTTGGTTGACACAGTTGTTGCAGAATCCCCAGTCGCCTTCATTGCACACATCGCAGCGCCAGTAACAGCTGTTGGCCCAGGCTTGGCACCGTGCACAAAAGACGCCGCTTTGTAGCCGGTCTTGCGGGTCTTCACTGGTCAATGTGCGGCGGCCGTCTGCACCTCCAGGCACAACGCGTGGTTTCAGGAACCGGTTGGCTGTGAGCATGTGCGGCTGTGGGAAAGTGGCACCATTGGCCGAGATTGCTGCAGCGTTTTCGGCGCGCCACTGTGCGGCCTTCTTCTCCCACTTATGCCAGGCAGAATATCCGAAACCGAACCAATGCTGGCAGCCCTTGCCTGCGCGGAAGCAGTCCAGACAAAGATTCCAGTTGCCTAAGCTGCAGATTGAACAGTTGTAGTGCAACTCGTACTCGATATGCTGGCGGTTGCAACGGGAACAGGATATATCAGGTTCAGGATAGAGTGCGCTTCCTTGGCGGCGGTGGCCGGACTGCTGTTGTTGCTGCTGGAATTGCGACTGATGACGAGGAGAAGATGCTGCGGAGGATGAGATCGCCGGCAGCTCATACGTGTCGATCGTGACCGGCGAGAGTGCAAAATTGGCTGATGCAACAGGCGGAGGAGTCGAATTGTGAGCGGTGGTAAGGGTTGCAGGTCTTGGATTGCTCGATGAGACAGCAGCGTTTGAGGTACCAGCAGCAGACGTTGCTGTGGTACGTTTAGAACGGGACTGTCCTCCATCTGACGCGGAGCCGGGCGATGCCACGGGCCAAGATGAAGGCTGTTTTGGCTGTTGGGAGCCTGCCGGCCCAGGTAGACCCATGGCCGCTGCCCGGGCTTGGAATGAAGCTGTTGTGGGCGAGTTGCTGTTGTTTGATTTAAGCGAGGACGAAGACGAAGATGGTGACGGTGTTGGGAAGGTCGCACTCCGTGTATCAGAAGCCCGCGCAGATGACCGAGCAGTAGGGGAAAGTGCTGCTGGTGCTGGCACAGGGGTCGAAGGAAGCTCAGCCACCACGGCATTATCTCCCTGGAGCTCGGCGTGGCGCAAGGGTAAATCGACTTGCGAATGTGCAGTTGGCGTGCTTGAAGAGAGGTCAGAGTAGGCTGTAGGCAGCGTTGTGCTCCGGCCCTCGCTCGCTGTCCGTCGCCGTTGGTGGTGCCGCCTCGAATCGTCTCGGACTTCGAGGTGGTGGCTCGCAGAATTGGAGATTGGCGGTCGGCTAACGGCTGAAGATGGGACGGAAAGTGGGATTGGGGTTACACCATCTGCCAAGACGGCACTTTGAGGTCGTGCACCACTGGTTGACGACCGCGAACGGTGCGAAGACTGAGACTGAGAACGATGGCGGCTGGATGTGCGTGACGACGACGAAGGTGGCCGGGCAGCAACGGCAGAAGACACTGAGAGCGTAGGCCGTCCAGATGTGCGCTCTGGTTGCTGTTGGATGGATGTGGGTGCACCAGAGGTACTGGACACGGACACCTGCGAGAGGTGCGACACAGCGCTAGACGTTCTATGGCGGTTGCCCTCGGGCCGGGAAGCATCTTGCCGGGAAGCGTCTCGCCGTGCACCGCTTTCATGCCGGCTGCCGTCGTGTCGACTGCTTTCGTGTCGTGCTCTGCCGCGCTGTCGTCGTTGATACGCTTCCGCGATACGGCGGCTAAGTTCGTCATCGTTTGTGAGGTCGATATTGTCGAGGTCGAGACCGTCCAGAATGCCCTCCTCTTGAATCTGACGGGCAAAAGCCTCGATCTCCCGTTCAATATCGAGTGCAGCGCTTGCACCACCAGGTCCTTCTTGCGAACCGCTTATCAAAGACCGAAGCGACGACTGGTGGCCCATAATTCGTGGCAAATTCTCTTCTGTGGGGGCTGTAGGATTTCTAGACGAGCTCTGGCGGCGTCGACGGTCACCAGAGCCACCGACCGCCAACCGGACGTCTTCGTCGGATGCCGAGTCTGCTCCGGAGCCCGTGTTGTTGGAGCCAGCAAGAGCCGCTCTCCGCTGTCGTCTCCGGGCCTCACGTGCCGCATTGTTGACATCACCGCCAGCAGCTGCTGCCACGGCCTCTTGTCGACTGATCTCGCGTACCTCATCGATTAGGCGGCGCTCAGCAGCATCGATCCGCTGTTGCTCGGCGCTGCGTTTGGGCAGATGCACCTTGGGAAACACGTTATCGCCAGGGCGGTATTTGCTGTCCATTTCGGCTATTTCGTCATCCGGTTTCCGTTTATCGGGTTGGGCAGTAATCAGCATGTCCAAGAGCGTCACGACTGTGGCATTGTGCTTGGTGCTGCGGACAGCATCGCGGCAGGACGGGCAAGTGAAGATCGGGGTGCCGGGTGCCGGTGGGTTCGGACTTGTCTCGGCGGCCAGAGCTTGCCATCCAAACCACTCTTTGAGGCATGCGCCGCAGAAAGTGTGGAGGCAGTCCAGCAGGGTCAGAGGTTGGTAGAGGAGATCGGTGCAGATCTGGACGTCAGTATGAGCCGAAGAGCAGAATCGAGGGGTAGAGAGGGAGTGTAGATGGGACGGAACATACCGAGCAAGTCAGCTCTTTCTCTAGATCCATGGCGGGGGCTGGAGAGTCCATGGCGAGCAACGATCGAAAGTGAAGTTGAACAGAGAGTAGGGGGATCGTAGTACGAGCGAAAGTGTAGGCACACGTTGTGTATTTAAACGAAGGAGGACAGAGAAAGGAGGACGATGCCGGGGTAAACGGAGGACCACAGCTTCAGCGTCTCCGCCGCGGCCCCGTCATCGCAGTCTGTTTGCTCGGTGCTGCTTGCGCTGTCGAAGCTTGTTTTTGTCGTTCTGCTGCCCCTGATTCTCTGTGTCTTTGTTTGTATCTTCAGTCGTCGCCAAACGGGATGTCAAAGTAGCGGCGAGACAGGGGAAGAGAAATAAGAAAGGTGAGGGGGGGAAGGGAAGAATAAAGAAACAAAAATGCAAGGTCCGCCTCCACCTGCACACTGCCGCAACGTCGTGCTGAGATTTGAGAGTGTAGCTTTTCGCCCGCCCTCCGTGTAGGCGTCTGCAGCTGTGGCGAACTTGCGGCCGGGAAAAGAGATAGATGTGCGAGAGGGAGTTAGAAAGAGGCAGAGTGAAAAAGGAAGAAAACAGAGAAATCAGAGAAATCAGAAAAGAGGCAAAATGGTTGGGCTGCATGAGCCTGCATGGGCGGGCATGGGGCTGCAGATTTGGCGGCAGGCGCTGTCGTCGTCGCGCTCCTTCCGCCTTCCGCCTTGTGCCTTGTCCTGTGCCTTTTTTCCCTGTCTTCTTTCCTTGTTGGGTTCCTGATCACATTTGCGCCTTCCGCTCTTTCGACTCCTTTCCGCCAGTTTGGTTTATTTTCTTTATTCCGTCTGATCGCTCCTTCTGACGTTCAACTTTAAATTTCACTCTCTTTTGTTTACCCTTCCTTTACTTTGTCTCGTTCGTTCCTGCCATCCATTTCCCCCGAATGTGATGTCGCCCCCGGCTCTGCTAGACACTTCTAGAGAGTCGCTAACGCCTGCTAATACTCGCGAACGATTGGTTCCCCTTTGGCTAAAAAAAGCGTCGTAGGGCGCCAAAACGTGCTTGGAACGGGTCTGTCGTTGGCGGCGATCTACAAGTCGCGAATGAATGGGAGGAAAAGAAGAAAAGAACGTGAGAAGAAAAATAGAAGGGGAAATAGTTGGCCGCACCAATCCTAGCTCCCTTCCCAGGCTCGTATTCTCGACCCCTCCTGCCGACCGGCTCTGACGACAGCCCATGTTACAGTGGCTCAGTGGGCGTATTATTGTAAGACAGTGACCACCAGACTTCACCCTTACTTCAGCCTCTTTTTGATGGCTGCACAGCGTTCAATATTGATTCTGCAACACCACACACATCTGCACTTTCATCGCTCCTTGTCGTATTCGCTTGCCTTGGCGCAGACATGCTCGTGTTGTCTCTCGTTTCTCTTGGTCTCGCCGGCACGCATGCTTCGTTAGCCGTCCATCCGAAGAACGAGCTTGGATTATAATTCGAATTTGGATTTAGCTTTGACTTTGGTGTTGTCGTTTCTTCGTATTGTTTATGTTCTTGTTTGCCCAATATACATAGTTTATACTCATTGTTTATGTCCATAGCCGTATCAATGTCCATGCTTATATTCAAGCTCGTTCCGTTGTCCTTGTCCCTACCATTCATGTCGTGCCTTTTTCCTCTCGCTTCGACTTATTTTTTTGTCTTCCAAGAAATGTATATTCGTAGGCTATCATGCATCAACCCCTTGCACCTTTTACTCGTGCGTCCAGGTCGGCTTCTGCTTCTCGGCAAAGGCCTTCATGCCGACCTTCTGGTCCTGGCTGCCAAAGATGCCGTGGAACACGCGGCGCTCGTACTCGACGCCGTCCCGCAGCGGCAGATCCTGGCTCTTGTTGACGACCTCCTTGCAGCCCAGAACGGCCACCTTAGAATAGCTGGCAATAGTCTCGGCCGTCTTGAGCGTCTCCTCCATCAACTCCTCATACGTGCCAAACACGCGAGCAGCAACACCCCACTGGCCGGCCTCCTTGCCCGAGAAGGACTTGCCCGTCAGGATCAGCTCCATGGCGCGAGCCTTGCCAATAGCACGGGTCAGACGCTGGCTGCCGCCGGCGCCGGGGATGGTGCCGAGCTTGATCTCGGGCTGGCCAAAGTTGGCGTTCTCCGTGCAGTAGATGGTGTCGCACATGAGGGCGAGCTCGCAACCACCGCCTAGGGCGTGGCCCGAGACAGCAGCAATGACGGGCTTCTTGACGCGGGTGGTCATGTCGGACCACGACTCAATGAAGGCACCGGTGTAGGCCTTGGAGAAGGTCAGGGGAGCCATCTCTTTGATATCGGCGCCGGCGGCAAAGGCACGCTGCGAGCCGGTGAGAACAATGGCGAGGACGCTGTCGGAGTCGTTGAACTTGCCGAGGGCATCGTTGAGCTCGGTGATGAGGGGAGTGCACAGGGCGTTGAGAGCCTTGGGGCGGTTCAGGGTGACTACGGCCAAAGCGTTAGTGGGGGTGTGCGCAACAACAGCAAATATGGCATCACGAAAGGTAAACAAACTCACCCTGGCCGACACCGGGGCGAGGCTCCGAAACCTCAATGAACTCGTAGGAGCGGAGGGCCGAGGCGGAGAAGCTGCGGGCGGCAAAGCGAGTGGCCATCGGCGAGCGGAGCTGGGCTGCCGCAATGGGCTGGAATCTCTTGAGCGCGTTCATTTTGTGGATGGGCCGGAATGGAATCGAATTGGTGCGTGAGAGACAAGATGTTAGCAAACCCCAAAAACTAGGAAAAAAAAACAAAGCCAATTCAAAATCCAGAGCAAAAAGATGTAAGACCACTGCTATTCTGAAGCTTCCGCGGGGAGCTCCTGCCCTGTAAGCCGCACAAAGCCGATATACCGAGGGCCAGGATAACAATGCCCCTCTGCCCCAGATTCTCAGTGGACTTGATGACTAAGCTTGGTTGTGCGGGAGGACGTCAAGTCGCCGCTGTTAGTGTCGGACATCTTAGTGAACTGAAGCTTTCGAGCCTACGCTTTCAATACTGAGGACATCAATACTGAGTGCGTCTGGGCCGAAGCTTCTACTCAGTATTGGCCCCTGTTCTGGTGCATACGGCGCACCTATCTTGTGTCTTATGTCTTGATCTTGATGCTTTCACATTAGTGAGGAAAGCTTGTCATGGAAGCAACATGTTCTGTGTATTATTTAACCTTAGCCTGTCATGTCCATGCGAAGACCAAGCGAGACACGAATAAAAATAGATTTTCTAGACCAAAGTGAAAAATAACGACTTAATGCGATCCATCTCACATCGAGACATCAAGGCAGCTCTCCACAGCGATTCCGGATCCGATAAATGACTAAGCTGCCCAAGTCAGCCACATGCTACGACGCTATTGCCGCCACAGTCAGCATGGGTCTGAGGCCCCCAGTTCCTGCTCCCAATTCCAGAATTCCAGGGGAAGGTGCGCTGTCGCCACCACCCTGGCACAGACATAGTACCTGGGCTCGCTGGGATCCTCTTTCCTCCTGTTTTCTAACAACAGCTATCACATGATTGGCCGCGTCGCGTGCTGCAGGAAAGGCGCTAGAAACGGGCCAGATTGATCATTTTGCGTCGCTCTTGGGGGTTGCTCCTATTCCCTATTTTAAATTGCTGCCGCTCCACAGCGAAAGACCGCGTATCCAGAGCCACCAAAAACGACGAAAACGACGAAAAAGACGAAGAAACACACCCACAGACACACCTTTCTTTCTGTCGCGAATATTCCGCATCACTGACTTCTGCCTTCTTCGCTGTATTTTATTAACCTTACCCGTTTTAATTCGACCTCCTTCCCTTTTCTATTGCGGCCTTTTGTCCCGACGACTTCCAACATCGCGATCTCCAACTTCATTTGTTTTCAGAGCAAAAAAGAGGTCGACAACCAACAGACACACGGACCTTTTTGTCGTCACAAGCTGTTTGTCGACACTTTGAACTGTTTGACATTGGACATTGCTTTCGAATCCTTTGCTCTCGTCGCGTTCCCCTCCATCCACCGCCGCCATGAACTCTGAAGAGCCCGAGCAGACGCCTTTCGAGGCCGTCTCTGCGCAAACCTCCAAGCTGCAAAGAGTGCGTACCAAAGGAGGTGACGAAGGGGACGAAGGGGAGGAAGATGGTGAAGCTGCGGGGGAGAACCGAGGCTGCGCGCATTTGTTGTGCCGTCCGCGCAAGACCTTAAGAGACGAAGCAACAATGACTACAGGAACAGAAACACGAAAATCATAGGACATATGCTGACGCCTCTTCCCCGATCTAGATATACCAGACCTACCTCGACCAGTCAACACCTTACGTGACCTACCGCTGGATTGGCACGGGTGGCTTCCTGTTCCTGTTCTTCCTGCGCATTCTGCTTGCCCAAGGATGGTATATCGGTGAGTCTCCAGATCGTTTCCAGAGAACAACCCGAGCTGGACACCACTAACACTCCCAGTCGCCTATGGTCTGGGCATCTACTTGCTCAACCTGTTCCTCGCCTTCCTGACGCCCAAGTTCGACCCGTCCAATGAGGCCCTCGACAACGAGATGGAGGACGGCACGGCTAGCAGCCTACCGACCAAGCAGGACGAGGAGTTCCGGCCGTTCATCCGCCGGCTGCCGGAGTTCAAGTTCTGGCACTCGGCCACGCGCGCTATTGGCATCTCGTTCTTGTGCAGCTGGTTCAGCATCTTTGACGTGCCCGTCTTCTGGCCGGTCCTCGTCATGTACTGGATCATCCTGTTTGTCCTGACGAGTGAGTAGACCTTGTTTTGTGATATTCCGTCATCCTCGTTTTCATCTTGCTAACCCCCCCCCCCCCCTCCAGTGCGGAAACAGATCCAGCACATGATCAAGTACCGCTACGTGCCCTTCTCCTTCGGCAAGGCCCGCTACGGCGGCAAGAACAACGCGTAAGCGTGGACTCGGGAACGGCAACCCCTCGTCGAACAAATGCCCCTTTTCGATACGACGGGGCATCGATATCACCGAATGCCAGTCTCATTACGAGCACGAGCACGATGTGCATGTTACGCATACCGCAACCTTTGCCACACTTGAGATTCAACGCGAACGCTGTGGAATAGTTTTATCAAGCTGTTTGCACAGTTCATTCTACAGCTCAGTTAATAGCTGTCTCTTGACACACGACTGTACCAAAATGACGGGACCCGGGTAGGTGAATGCCCGGGACGGCGCTGTGTCTTGCGCCCTGGGATGGTTCTACTTTATTCTAGTTTCTGCGCTGTGTCATTGCTATAGATTCTTTTAATGCGCAGGGGTGTTTTTCTCTCCTTTTCAACGATATTGTCAGTTAATATGTATCACTTTACGGAGGAGATTATCAGTATTGGAACCAGCATCCAGCTGCCTTCCGTCTATGTCTATTATACCAAAAAACATGATTTAATATGCCACTTCTACCCAACGTGGAAAACAGACAAAGCTCGTGTGGATGAAGAGTATTTCATCTCATTGTTGAATCTGTTTTGCTCTTTGGGGCCTCTGTCGCATCGTGTCAAGAGCCCCTATTGAGCTTTTGCTAGCGCTCTGCCCGCTAGGCGTCAGTAGGCTCCACCGAAAACGGCACAGTGCACAGCGCCGTTTATTTCCCAATTAATTTTCGATTAAATTTAATTCGCTTTTTGGATTTTCGCCCACCGTCTTGCTCCTCCCTTTCTCGACAACAAGCAAACAAAAGCTTCAACATCACGAAATCGTCACCTCCAAAACAGGGCGACGCAACCACGACGACAACTCTGCCACACCCAATCATCGGCATCGACACATTCTCCATCTGATTACTTCGATTCGTCCCCCACCGACTGTGCCTCGCAATGTCGTCGTCTGCGTCGCATGGCGGCGGCGAGCGGGCCGTCCATCAGGACTTCATCGCGCGCATTCGCTATTCCAACGCGCTGCCTCCGCCGCCAAACCCGCCCAAGCTGCTCGAGATCCCCAACACGGGCCTCGGCAGCGGCTTCTATACCTCGCCCGCCTTTGCCTCGCGTCTGGCGCGTGAGCAGCCGCTCAATATTGAGGCCGATGCCGAGCTGGGAATGCCTCTGGATCTGATCGGCATGCCCGGTGTTTTTGACGGCGACGAAGCTTGTATGTTGTCCGGGCCGAGTTGTAGCGGTGTCTCCATCATATGCTGACCATGAACAAACGCACAGCCATCCAATCCGTGTCCCGCCCGCCACCCATCCACCCCCACGACCGTGCTCTCCTCAAACCGCTTTCGTCTCTGGGCAAACCTCGCACGAACGACGCCGCCGTTTCTTTCCTTCGCCGCACCGAGTATATCTCGTCGATTGCCTCCAAGGGCGGCGCAGCCGGCGGCAGCCCCTTCCGCACAGGCATCAACAAGGCCCGCCGGCCAGAAAAGCGCTCGTCGCCTGAGCCCGACGCAGGAACAGAAGCCTATGTCAAGCGCAAGATCGACCAGAGCTTCCAGGCCGCCCAGGCTGCGTCTCGCGACCGCTACAGCCGCGTCCGCCACCCAACGAAAAAGAACCTGCGCCTTGCCGCCGCCTACCCGCTGCTGCCCGACTTGGGCGCCTTCCCCGACAGCGGTGCCTATGTGACGATGAAATTCAGCAACAACCCGGTCGTGGCTGGCAGCGGTGTCTATGACTCGCGTCTGCTGTCTGGTGTCTTTAAACCCATCGAGATGACCGACGAGGAGCGTATGGTACTCGAGGCCGCCACGCTGGCCCACCAGCGGAACCCGGCACGGAACCCCAAGCCCAAGCACCACACGCAGTACGAGTTCTATCTGCCGGACAAGGCGTCCGTGGGCGACGATTTCCGGCGCAAGTTTGGCATGCCCGAGGGCCAGGACAACGACGACGACGACGACGACGACGACGAGAGCAAGGAGCGCTTCAGCTTCAACCGCGTCCGCGCCTACGAGTCGATCGAGGAGAAGGAGTACGACCACAAGACCAAGTACTCGGACGAGATTCTGCTGGCCTTCACCGAAGACGCTGCTGAGGCAGCACCCGATCTGGGCGGCCGCGTCGCTGGCGGCCCTCGTGCCGCTCTCTACTACCCCATCATGCAGCGCACCGTCATTCGCAGCCAGCGGCAAAAGCAGATGGCACGTGGTGCCGGCGGCGACGGCGACGACGACGCCGACGCTGCGAACCGGCCGATCGACCGTCTGCTGGTGACTGTGCGCGATCCGCCCGAGGACATGAAGGAGCACATTGCCCAGATCCGGGCCAACCCGCTGTACTTTGACGAGGTCGAAGAGGCAGAGGCAGAGGCTGCTGCTGTGGCCGAGGCCGAGGCTTCAAGAAAGAGCAATGGCCAGCGCCGTGGCGGCTCCGACGACGAGGGCGAGGATGCGGACCATGATGACGACGATGACCGCAACGGCCGTCGTGGCAGCAGCAGTCCTGTCCAGGGGCGGTCAAACGGCAACGGTCGTCACCGGTCTGACGACGAGGACGAAGAGGACTCTGCCGAGGGTGAGGAGGACGAATAGACGGAAGTTGGAGGGTGTATCGTGTTTGACTATCTCGGACGGGAATGTTGTGTCATTTTTTACTTTGTCTTGTTATTTATCTGCTTTTTGTCAGCGTGTCTGTTATATTTCGTTTTATTTGCCTTTTTTCCTTCCCTATTTCGTGGCTTTTCCTTGCATTTGCTTTAAACGCGGAGGAGGACATACAAGGCACCATTTTGATCTTGCAAACCAGGCCCAAAAAAAGTTAGAACGGCGTAAGGTTGGGAGGTGCACCAGCACCTAAATATAAAAGAATAATTGAGCCCAATGTGCCAGAGAGCGCCGTAAATAATCGTAAAACAGTCTATTAACAGTGTCCTGTCCGTTCTAAAAGGCTATAATATACAAGCAAGAACACAAAGACAACAGATGCCTCCCAAGGCAACAGTGAATAGAATAAACCAAAGATGAACAACGCCAATATCCGAGTGCCCCTTGGCCAGGAGCAGAGCTTCTAATATAACACAAGCAGAGACTGGGTCAAATCGAAGACAGGGCAAGTATTCGAGCAGACTTTTGATCCTCTCCGTGCAAACGGCCCCAAGATATGTAATTAAAAGGCCGTGCTATAAAAACTCCAGTAAAAAGACGAAATATATAAATGAGAGCTTGATAGACAAATAAGATAAGAGTGATGGCACTTATAGAGAGAAGCCGATCGACTCACGGTCATCGTCGATAACACGGCCGTATCTGGAGATTTGTTAGTAGGATGGCCACGTGCAAGTCAAAGAATAGGGGCAAAACTCACTCTAACAACAGCCGGAAGAACCATGCCTCCAGGTCGACATTGCGGACGACCTTGTTGGCCCACTCGCGGCTCTGCAACGCCAGCCGCTCTGCCTCGTTCTTGCCCAGCGCGCCGTCGCCAAAGAACCGCACCGTCTCGAGCCAGTCGTCGCCGCGCAGACTCAGCGGGATGTAGTGCGCCCACGGCTTGATCCACTCATAGTGCCACTCACGGAAGATGGCCTGCTTGTACACCAGGCTCCTGCTCTTGAGGAACGCGTAGAAACGGCCCGAGAACGCATTGCCGTCCAAGTCCACAAGGTACTTGTACTGCCATGCATCCTGCTGGTCGGCGCGGTCCTGGATCGTGAAGAACTCCTTTTGCGCCTCACAGTCACCTTCGTCGCACTGGCCAATGTGCGAAAAGTACACGTTGAACAGATCCTTAAAGTCGGCACGTGCCACGTCCTTGACCTGCCAGTCTTGCTCGCCCTGCTCCTGGTCGGCCGCCTCGTTCTTGAGGATCTTGGCCTGGTCGACCGCGTTGATTTTCTGCACAAACCGCTGCCGGTGCTGGCGCCGCCATCCACCGTCACGGCTGAAGCCGCCCGTTGTAGAGCCACGCCAGTACAGCTGGTCGGCCTTGTCGGCCCACGGCCGGTCGCGCGACTCGTCGTATGCCACCTTTTCGTACCAGTACCACGGCGACGGGTACAGGATGTCGGCATACGACGACACCTTGGACTGCGAGAAGATGGGGAACAGATCGTGCACAATGTTGTAGGCGTTGGGCCGGTCGAAGAAGCCAAACGTCTCGCTCAGCGACGGCGTGTAGCAAATGTCTGACAGCGCCGTTGTGTTGTACACGAAGCCCAGCTCGCCCAGTCCGTACTGTGCCACGTCGTCGCGCCGGTCGTCCTCCTCGAGTGCCCGTGCAGGGCTGTCGGGTGGGCACGACATGCGCGAGTGTGTCCACGTCGGCTGGTGCGCAAAGACGTTGAAGCGTGTCAGGGCAGCCTCCTCGAAACGGACGCCGCTGTTGAGGCCCTTGACCTTGGCCGTGAACTGGTTGCGCAGCGTGCCCGGGCTGTCGGCGTTGGCAATCGCCTTGGCCATGGTCTTGCGCTTGGCCGTGGCCACCAGCCGCGCCATATCCTCGTGTGGCACCACCACACGCGGCTCGTCATGGACGTTGAAGCACAGGTCCATGTTGGGAAGGTACTGGATAAACTGCCGCAGCATGCCCTTGGTGGCATCGCGCTGCCAGTCGCCGCCGCCCTCGATGTGCGAGATGTTGCCGTCGCGGATAGCCACGCCCAACAGGCCGTTGCCGAATCCCAGAGCCTCCTTGGCACGCGCACGAATCGTCGCAGGCTTGAGGCCCCAGAAGGGCATCAGCAGGTCGTGGATCGTGTCGAACTCGTCCACCAGCTGCACGTTGTTTTCCTTGGCAAACGCAAACCACTTGTCAAAGTGCGGCGGCGGTGCAATACCGTAGCGCTTGCGGTACTCAGCCACGGCCTCTGTGAGCGTCTTGGACTGCCGTTCCTTCATCTTCTCCAGGCCACTCTCGGCCCCGCTGATAAGAGACCACATGGGATGCGACGTGCGGGATGCCTTCTTGGGTTTGGACGACGGAGGCAGGATCTCAGGTTCGGCGGCCGGCTTCTGGTGTCCCGAGCCGACTTCGGGCGGCCGTGGCAGGCTCTTCTCTGGCGTCACGGGGTTTGAATCGGGCGCTGCCGTGGCAGCCGGGTCTGCAGCTGGGTCGCCATTTGTTATTGGGCCCAGATACGGCGTTTGCTCAATGTGTGAGAAGGAGTAGAAGCAGATGATGAGGAAGGCGAAAACGGCCAGAATCGTAAACTGCCGTGATCGCATGATGCCGATCGGTGGGAGGAGATGAGGAGGACAGGATGAGTCGAAGAAGTTTTGAATCGATATAAAAAGAGAGAATCGAGAAAAGATGTGAGGAGAAACAAGCACCAAGAACCAAGAACCGGAGCTCTATAGTATTCTTGGCACGCGATCGTAATATGGGCCTGACCCGTGTTGAGCAGAGGATAAGGCAAAAAAAAAAGAGTGCCAGAAGGGGCTGTCGTCGAAGACGGCGAGAAAGACAGGAAAAGGATTATCCCTTTGTAGATCTTGATAGGAGGAGACCAAACGCCAGACGCGTGCTGTCAATTGCGAGAGCTGCCCTACTATGCACCATTAGAGCCTCAATTGACAATGGAGAGTCGAAGTCGTCGTATCGTCCTTTCGTCGAGTGGGATGGGTGGCTGCAGTCAATGTCAGCAGTTCGACAAGAGTCGAGGCGCGTCGTTGTTGAAGGGACAAAGGAGTACGGCGTAAAAAAAACAGGATTTCGCAATTTCACGCGAATGTAGAAAGTCGGCACATTAATTGGAGAAATGCAAGCAGTAACGACTGGTTGCCCCTGCCGCGCGTGCTTAGTTGGTGCGCTGCCGATCTTTCCAATGCCAGTAGGCGCGACCCAGGGACACATCTACGTCCTATAGCGCTATCACAAGCAAAACTGCTCAGTAATATGCAACAAACCACAAAGTATCAAAGTTTCGCACCATGCAAATCAAGAAACTTAAAACCCACCTATAAAATGTCCAACGGACATGGGATGGATGGGCACGGGAGGCCCAGCAGAGTGCAATCAATGCGCGGGTAATATATTCATTCTACGACGTAATTACGTAGTATTACTAGACATGCCACTGGGTGTGCCTGGTAGCGGCGAACGAAGTACGTTGTAGAAAGTTTCGAGACAGAGAAAACAACGTGGCCAGGGGTTAGTTTGTCTGCACTGGCATTGGACGGCCGTGTTAGTGGCTTCCACTGCACGTTTTAGGGGTTTAGGAAATATTAGGTGCTCGCATTTTGGCTGCATTTTGCTCCTTATGGAATCTCTCACGACATCACTCATTTCCGCATCTCAACAATCCTAGCAGTAATGAATATTACAGACATATCACGCCATTTCAGGATATTCGGACATGGTCTCAACGCACGTTCAATTCACACCAAATCAAGCATATAAGAGGAAAGCACTGGCATTGATCGTTGGCGGACAGCGAGCCGTTTTGTTTTGTAGAAAGATTGCTTCGTTTCGTGATAGATTCAAAAGGGCTCGTAAGCCTCTGGTCATCCTTTTCCAGTCCCAAACGCCAAGTATGCCACAGAAAATCGCAGCCCGGGCGCGGCTCACGTTTCATGGCCGCGCCAGTCCCCCATTGGATATTTTCATGTTCGCTTTCGCTTTTGATTTTTCCTCCACTGCCTCCCAGCACGTCACCAGCCTCGTTCCACCTGTCTAGTAGAAGAAGCCAATGATCTTGCCGGAGACGTGCTTACGACGGGCCTCCTCGTGGTCCATGATACCGGCCGAGGTGGTCAGGATGATGTAGCCGAACTGACGGGCAGGCAGCAGCTTGACAACCCACTTCTCGAGGTCGGCCAGGCGGACGTTGTAGCGGGGGGAGATGACGGCGGTCTTGTTCAGGCGGCCGTTCAGCTGGACGACGATCTTGCCCGAGCGGTGGTCATCGACCTCCTCGAACTCGCCAATGTAGCCTGAAAAAGAGTAAGAAAACATGTTAGAAATTTGATGGTCTGTTGCGAAAGATTAAACGTGCAAACGTCATGTGTGGTTGCCATGGTGAGCTCCGAGAAACGTGTAAGATCTTCGCAGATGGTGGTTTGTTCTATCGGCAACTTAAAAGACTCGTGTCGTAGGATATTTGAGACGGTCGTCCAGTTATCATGCCGAATAGGCAACCACACATGACGAAGAATTGCACAACAAAAAAAAGAGAGAAGAATAGCAACTGGAACGTACCGTGCTTCTGCATGACAGTCAAGAACTTGACAATGACCTTGGAGCTAGGGCGGATGAGCACCTGGCGCTTGCCGGCCTTCTCGGCGTTGTTGATGCTCTTCAGAGCATCGTGGAGGACGGAGGTGCGGACCATCTTGGCGATTGAAAGGGTTCTCTTTACGGAAAATGCATGTTAGTCAACGAGGCTCTGGAGCGTGGAGAGTGCCCTTCGACGCAAAAGAAAAGAATTCTTCGAGGAAAGGTTCTGCCCGCTCAGTGCTGAAGGAGATCAGCGTATCACGGATGCCCAAGTTTCCGAGAGCGCCTGTGATTGCTGTCCCCAGCCTCCTGCGGCCATCATGATGATGGCCGGTTCGGATGTGGTCCCATTGTGCTTGTGTGTCGCCCTGTCCGCCGCAAAACGACTTCGAATTTCTCCACGCCGTTTCGCGACGTCGAGGTTTCAACGTTCAAGTATCCATTTCGGTATTTCTTTTCTTTTCGCGCGTCGGGCCCAGTCCGTACTATCGGGGAATCGTTCGCCGGAGGACTGCCGTCAACCTACCTTGTGTGGTGGGGAGAAAAGTGGTTGTGTGGTTGTCGTAGAGTCGTGATGGTTGGGAGAGAAACAGAAGAAGCAACAAATTTTGGGATGGATTTGGCGGGCTAGGAACTTTTCCCTTAATTTTTGCGTTTTTCCCAAAGTGGGGCCGCTCTTTCCCTGCCAATTTTCTTCGTGCGAGGGAAAGATGGGGCCGGACCATTCTTGTTCCAGCTCCGCAGCTACACACAAAATCCGCCAGTGGGCCCTAAAGTGCAGTGGGAGAGTGGTTCCGCGACGAGATAATTGGCCAGATTCTGCCCTTGACTTAGATAAGCGGGGGAGTCGCCTCCAAAAATTTTAGGGAATTTTAGTGAGAAAAGTTCGCTCACACAAAACTGCAGCACAAGGAGCAGGGGCACCACCTTTTCCTTCCGTTCCCAAAAAAAATCCGCAAAGTTACCACTTGCTTCTTTTCGCAACAACACAAATTTCCAACAATAAACTCTTCGAGGATCGTATCGACAACTTCAAGACAACTGCACATTTAAGATGGTAAGTTGTTGCTGGAACCCTTTTCCTGGACATTTCGAGCCCCATTCCGCCGTTCTCCCCGCCCGCCGCCGACCGCGGCCAAGAAGCCGCCTCGCAATTTCGACTGCATCCCCCGCTTCGAATATTTTTTCGAGTATCGCCTGCCCGATGGCCGAAACAAGAGTCGACTCTGCATCTTGGGGAACGGACGGCAAAAGAGGACCAAACGATGCCAACCAAACGCACATCGAAAACGAATACTAACCGGTTTCCCCGCTCCAGTCGGACGTAGAAGATAACCAGCCCGAGGTCCAGGAGGAGGTTGAGGTTTCGGCCGATGCCGCCTCCAAGGGCCAGATGTCGGTTCTGGACGCTCTCAAGGGCGTCCTGCGCCTGTCTCTGATCCACGACGGTCTTGCCCGCGGTCTGCGCGAGGCTTCCAAGGCTCTCGACCGCCGCCAGGCGCACATGTGCGTCCTGAACGAGGCCTGCGAGGAGGATGCCTACAAGAAGCTCGTCATCGCCCTGTGCTCCGAGCACAAGATCCCCCTGATCAAGGTCCCTGACGGCAAGCAGCTCGGCGAGTGGGCCGGTCTTTGTACGTACCCCGCGTCAGAATGACGATCCTCAGTGCCTTTCCTTTTTTGCTTCTACACCTAGAACATACACTAACATCCACAGGCGTTCTTGACCGCGAGGGCAACGCCCGCAAGGTTGTCAACTGCTCTTGCGTCGTCGTCAAGGACTGGGGTGAGGAGTCGCAGGAGCGCTCCATCCTGCTCAACTACTTCCAGACCGAGCAGTAAGCGGATCGACTATCGGAGTTCGAGTCGTTTGTTCGATTAGATACGATATACGATGCGATGCGATGCAACGGAACCTGGGATCGGGATAGATAGGGCACCAAAATAAAAGCAAAATTTCTATTTCCGCAAACAATCGTTAAGAAGCCTGTCTCAAGACATGTATTTTCCTCTTATTTCTCTCTTTTTCAGGATCGGCCAGATACTGGATATTTAGAAAAAGCGGCGCCACCCGCATTTCCGGCTCACTGTATCTTATGCTTGTAGGCTCGCCATCATGGAGATGCTGCCTCTCTTCTTGTCCATATAGATGGGAAATGACGTAGATTTATATTGTGCCATTTTCGGTGGCATCAATAGTACAATCGTTGCACTCTCAATGCAAATCAGTAGCTCAACGCATGTATTCATGCTTCGTATAATGCTTCCCACCACTCCCGCTGTGCTACACTGTGGCATTCTTTAACATAAGTTTCAGCAAGCATGAATAAAGTCTCAACGCAACACAAGGCTGGCCGTCAAGTGGCGATTCAGTATTGAGGCTGTCTCGCCACCAATAGCCACCCGCGCGTTCACACGTTTCTTTACGAGTCTCGAATAGTTGTAGAAAAGTCTAGAAAAATATAACAGTGATTATCGATTTTGCAAATGCCAAATCTGCCCAATTTCTCACTTTTATCATTGTCGTCGGCGAGATGTCGTCTTAGCTCTTGCCTCTTTTGGGTATGTAAATTGTAAGGCGGCCAATCGGTCAGTTAGCGCACGTGACAGCACTGAAAAAGCGAATCAGAAAGGGGCCTAGACTGCAGCGACACCCAAAGTCTCCGCTAAAAAGATCTTCACGCTTCACTTTCTTCTCGACACGACGACGCGCATCCTGCTCTCTCTGAGCTCTGACACCGACCCTACGCACCCTGCATTTCTTCTCGCGCACGCCGGCAGTCCATTGGGCATGAGTGAGTGCAGACGACCGAATGTGGCAAAATCTTTTTTCTTAGCAATCATCAATACATCTCCGACGCGTGTGCTTCTCTTTTTGACCTCCAATCTCTCTCGACTTTTTGACGTCTATTTCTTCCTCAGACGACCCTCTACACCTCCTCATGGACTCCTGCTTCGATTAGGCAACTCGTCAATTGCTCGCACTTTTCTCGCGGCGTGCCCTTCTTGCGCAATGGCTGCGAAAGCGCTTTCCCCCGCGGAGGCGGAACTGGTGAAGTAAGCAAAGCGGGAAATGCGAATCAGGGATCTTTTGTTCATTTTGTCGAACAGCGACTAACAGTGTGGCTTTCTCTGCAGCTCCCTCACAGAGGACGACATCCCGACGAAGCTGCGGTGTGCCATCTGTAGCAAATTGGCAGTCAACGCCTACAAGCTCCCGTGCTGCGAACAGCTCATTGACGAGAACTGTGAGTTCAGCCGGCCCCCTTCAGTGGCTTTTTCTCTGATTTTCCCAGGATACTGGCACTAACATACACAGGCCACGAAACGCTCCCTTCGACATGTCCCGTGTGCGAACACACGCCCCTTTCGGCGGCCGACTGCAACCCGAACAAGGTGATGCGGTCGACGATCCGCGTCTTTATCAAGACAGAACTTAAGAAGCGCGAGACAAGCCGCGCCAAGCAAACCAAAGACGCGACGCCTGCTACGCCGGCCACCCCGGTGGAGGCTCCGGCAGCGTCGACGGCAACGGGTGAATCGCAGGCTCAAAACGCGGCGGATGGGATGGCTGCTATTTCGGTGGGAGAGACTCAGACTCAGACACAGTCACAGACACAAACTCAGACTCAGGCTCCGGGCGATGGTTCTTCTTCTTCGTCGTACTCTTCAAAACCATTGGATAATGCTCAGTCTCAGCCACGGGCAGACGATTCACAAATGCAAGAAAGTGGCCAAACTGGCGAAAGGCAGCAAGAAGATGATGCCCCCACAGTCCCTGCTGGTTCAACTGGCGACGAGACTGCTCTAACCAAGGGCGACAACAACACAAGTGCTGACACAGCTGACCAAACTGTTCGTAATAATCATTTTGTATGTTCTGGACAGACACAGAACAATACAGGTAACACGTGCACAGCACTTGATATTGTACATTTGCTAACATGTCGTAATCGGCAAAAGATGACGGAAAACACAGCACCAGCATCACAGGATGGTAATGCCACAGCAGAGCTTGCACAAGACGACGGCACAGAGCCCATGGCCGACGGTGATACCAAACAACCGCCCCCTGCCGAAAACGAGGGCCAGGACGCCGCCACAGACGAGGCAGGCAACCAGGTCACCAACGGCGCTGCAAACGGCGTGAACGGCTACAACATGCAGGGCGGCAACAACAGCTTCCCAAGCATGGCCAACGGCATGGGCGGCGACATGAACCAGATGCAGATGATGATGGCCATGCAGAACGGCATGATGCCCGGCAACTTTGGGTTTCCAATGATGGGTATGTCAAACACTCCATCTGCAATATCTATGTTATTTTCAAAAACTATGAGCGCTCACTAACACAACAAAAATAGGTATGCCTGGGATGAACATGGATCCATCGATGCAGGGCATGTTTATGAATGGCGGGTTTCCAAACATGATGGGCAACGGGTTTGGCGGCGGGCAGCAAGGTTGGAATGGCGGCCAAGACAATTTCAATCACAATCACAATCACTCGAATGCCTCAGGCATGGGTAACGGGGATTATGGGTCAGCGTATAACGGTGGCTTCAACCAAGGCTACAATCAGCATCAGCAGGGTAACTTTGGCTACCAGAACCAGAACCAGAACCAGAACCAACACCAATTCAATAATTACCGTGGTTTTGGACGTGGACGGGGCCGTGGGCGCGGGTTCTACAACAACAATTTCAACGGCGGCCGTGGAGGCTTCTACAACAACGGCGGCAACGGCAATTACAACAATGGTTATGGTCCCGGCATGAACGGAATGAACGGCGTGAATGGCGGCAACAACTACCAGTTCCAAGGCCAGAACTTTGACCAGCAGCAAGGGCAGGGACCAAGCGGCTTCAATAACGGAACTGGCAACAACATCAGCAACGGCGACAGCACGGAAGATGGCCCAACCAACGTCAACGGAAATGCTGATAATGCCAATGGCGACGACACTGACATGGCCAACAACAGCCAAGACGGCGCCGAGAGCGTCAAGCAGTCATTGGAAGGTGGCCCCGTGCAAAACGACATACCCCAAGAGCCGTCTGTTGATGGCACTGTGGCAGCGTCAATTCCCGTGTTTGAATCACGCAATATGAACCAGTTCTTCCCGAACGGCAATGCAGGCGGCTTTGGACCCCATGCTCAAGGCCCGCAAGGACAGTTTGCCCGCGGCCCTGGCCCGTCGCCCGATGTGCCCCTGAATGCGCCCTCTGGGCCCAAAGCCATGCGCCAGGGTCTGCCCAACACCAGCTCGCTGCACCTCCGTGCTCGGGGCTTCCTGACGGACGACCGTCCCAACGGCGCTGCCAGTGGCTCAGGCCAGAATAGCCCAGCGACCGAGCACAGCGGCGGCGGCCATGGCCGGTCACGCAGCAACTCGGTCAGCACAAAACGGCGCGATCGTGATAGGGACCATGGCCGCTACCGTGAGCGCAGTCGAGACCGAAGCCGCGACCGTGATCGTGACCGTGAACGGGGTAGAGACCATCGCGATCGGGATCGAGAACGGGGCCGTGATAAGGACCGCGACCGCCACAACGGCCACCGCCACAGCGACCGCGATAGAGAACGTGAGCGCGACCGCGATCGTGACCGTGACCGTGACCGTGACCACACTCGCGACCGGCACAGCGACCGGCACGAGAGAGAAAAATCTGCCGCCCACGAAGCAGAAGAAGCTGCAGCAACTCAGGAGGTGGAGATGCTGGCGGCCGACAAGCGCGCTATCAACAACCCGGATCTTGACTATGAGCAGCACGATGACTGGGACGCTGATAACAACAACGGCAATGGGCGCGGCCGGTCCGAGTCGCGTTCGAGCTACGGGCGAGACTCGATCGCCCTCGAAGACCCTGACCAACCCGAAGACGGCGCCGACGGCCAGGACAACGACGGTAACGACAACGACAACGACATCGATGTCGATAGAGACGGCGGCGCAGGCACTGGTGCTCAGCCGCGGCGCAATAGGACGCGTGGTGGCCGCAAGAACCGGCGCAAGCGGGAAAAGCGCGATGCCGCCGAGGCAGCCGCCGGCAAACCATCGTCGGGCGACGCAGCAGCACGAACTCGCTCAATGTCTCCCCTGGACGAGTCTCGGCGGTCCAGTGGACACCGCAGCCACCGCGACCGCGACACGGATAAGAGACGTGACCGCGAGTACCGCGACCGCGATCGTAGCCGTGATCGTGACCGGGAGCGGGATCGCGACAGAGAACGAGACAGGGACAGAGATCGGGAGAGAGATCGGGACCGCGATCACCGCCGGCGCTCGCATAGGGATAGAGATAGCGACCGTGATCGTGACCGTGCACACCGCGACCGGGACCGCAGCCGAGACCGCGGCAAAGACAAAGACCACAAAGACCACAAAGACCACAAGGACAACAAGGACCGGCGGGATAAGGACCGCGGCGATCGTCGGGACAGAAGTGGCCGTGACCGGGACAGAGATCGCGAGAGAGATCGAGACCGTGGCGATGGCAACACCAATGGCGCAGAAGCAACCAACGGCGCAGCAGCCAGTGCCGGCAGCAGCGATCCATATGCCGCCGAACGCGAAAGAAGAACACGAGAGCGCGTGGCCGCCGAAGCCCAAAAACGCGCCGGCATCTCAAGTCTCATCAGCGGCTCAAAGCGCGGCCGTGACGATTTTGACGACAGCCTCGGCGGTGGAGGCGGCGGCGGCAGCGGCAGTGGGCGGCGAAACCGGCGCAAGGGCCGCCGGGGCGAGGCTGTGGTCACAGACGACGCCGGGACAGATCGAATGAGACGCGGCGAAGCCGAGCGCGACAGCCACCGCTAGGGAGCCGGTGGTTTGGCCGTTCAGTCTCTGCCAGCATACCACGGCCGGCCGGCGTGGGCATGTGACCCGTGATAGCATTACACTGCATCACTGTATCACTGTATTCTTTTTGTCTTGTTTTTCTCTTTTAATTTTTCTGTTGTGTATTTATTCTGCACCCCACCATGGGATTCATTTTTGGGCATTGGGCGCCGCAAACAGGAAAAGAAGGCGATGAAAAGCATCATCGGGGACACGGACAGTTGTCCAGAAAAGCATTCGGAGCATTACATAGATTCATTTATAATACA
Source organism: Sporothrix mexicana (assembly GCA_021396375.1). Classification (NCBI taxonomy): domain Eukaryota; kingdom Fungi; phylum Ascomycota; class Sordariomycetes; order Ophiostomatales; family Ophiostomataceae; genus Sporothrix; species Sporothrix mexicana. The sequence goes on from WNYC01000043.1 coordinate 192,470, forward strand.
AAATAAAGCTGGAGGTCGTTTGAACCCAAAACTGTCAGATTATTTGATGTTATGCTGATGCCTTATTTTGATTCATATATGCCTTACATGTGGGATTAAGCAAGTTGCCTTGCCATGCGCTACTTCCACTGTATCTCTGTCTGCCCTGTCGTCAATAACACGCAGCACGCCCTCGACGCCCTAACGCACATGTAAGATACCCCCACAGGGGACTGTATGACCTAGTCTGTCACTAGCTGTCTGGTCCGCTGCATAAAAGCGGGGCCTGGCCACGACTTCCTCTGTAATCCAGCACGCTCACGCGCCTGCCCCTTGATATTCGCCCCCTTCCTCGACACGACAGGAGCGGGAAAGGCGGGGTTCCACCCATCTCATAGGGCAGAAGGCACGTCCTCAGCGCCTTCTTCTCTCGATTCTGGAGTTTGGTTTCACTCCTGCCCGCTATCCCCAACCGTTATTACGCCATCTGTTGGCAGTTGCGATAGTAAGATCGCCCACTATTGTACCGCGTGCCTCCTTATCTTGGACGTACGTGAGGGGAAGGGACGAGGAAGGCAAAGCTGCTGCTCCTCCTGTCCCTTGGGCTGTTTCCGTTCTAGGACAAGCCAAAGGATACATCATCTCGTCGCTCTGTCACTCTATTCCTTTTTGTAAACTTCAACCTCAGCTCATTTTCTGTCTTGATTGTTCATGATCTGCCAACTCTGTCTATTCACGCAAGATACCACGTTCTCTCACGCCGCATATCACACGGCCCCCCAGTTCTCTCCGTGACACCACTCTAGCCGCATCAGGCGCCTCTCCCCTCATTCTTATTCTCGTGAATCGTCGTGTCTTGTTTCGCCTCTCCTCTTTTGAATCCTCTAAACTCCTCTCGTTTGTCTGCGGCACATGTAACTTTTTCGACGTCACTGTTCCACGACCCGCGTGTCCTCGTGCTTTCTCGTGTTCACAACTCCGCGGCTCCCTCGCCTAATCATGCGGCCTTCCGAGGCCTTTGGGCGCCCGCGGCACGTCGCCGCCGTGGATTCCGACGCAATGGCGACCCCTCTGGCCAGCGCAGGAAATATTCTTTCCGCCGGACACACCGGAAACAGCAGCAGTAACAACGGCGGAAACGGCGGGGTAAGCAGTACGGGCAGTTGGGCCGGAACCAGCCCTATGATGACGTATTTTCTGGCAGACGAAGACGATGTGGACGCCGCCATGGAAGCCGCAGCCATCGAGGCGGCCGGCCGGGACCCCGAGAGTTTCAAGGCTGCCCTCCAGAATGCGCGGCATTTCCCCCACAACAAGCTGGCCACAGCAGCAGGCAATTTGTCTCAGAGTGCCGCCAAAACATCGCATGCGGCCCCAGCCGTCTCCAACTCTTCCGGTGGCCCGTCTTCTTCGACCCAACGCCCCCCTCAAGACCGAGTCGACGACATAACGGACAACGACGACAGGGACAGGGCCCAGATTCCCCGCCCAAGCACCCCCGAAGCTGTCCGACAGCACCAGCCCCGCCACGGACACACCCACTCCATCACGACTTCCCATCATCCGTCCGCCCTGCCGCCCAACTTCTCTCCGCTCTTCTCGCAGTCGACATCAACCAGTTTGTTTGGCACACCCGGCCCTGCCTCTTTGTCGGCCATGAGCAGTCCGTCGTCCCGGCGCGACTCACTCAGTGGTTCGCTGATGATGGACGATCCCTCGCTTGGCGGCAGTGTTGGAGGTGACGGACTGATAAGCCGTGATCCGAGTTTTGATCTGGAGAGAGGGTCCGGTGGGATCAGTTTTGGGCCAAGCATCAGTGCCTCCGGAATCACAAGCGGTACAGAGCCGGCCAGCGATATGGCCACGACAGACAGCATGGGAAGAGTCGGTCAGCATCATGCAGGGTCCGGGTCAGGTGCTGCTGGGCCAGCAACTGCGTCGTTCCTTCTTGGGGCATCCTCGGCCGGCCTATCGACTACAGACAGCATTATGATGGACAGCGGCAGTGCCCCGCAGCTCATCATGCCGAGCATCAAGATGCCGAGCCGCCGACCGTTCACCGAAGCGGGCAAGAACATGGGCCGGCTCAAGGTTCTCATCGCCGGCGACTCGGGACTGGGCAAGACGTCTCTCATCAAGGCCATCGTGCAGTCCTGCGCGCATATCGTCCATGTCGACCACGTCACGCCGACTTCGTTTTCCCTGAGCGACACCGGCAGACGCCGGTCATCGGCAGCAACGGTTGCAGCGTCCAGCACGAATATGCCCGAGGGTGGCCAGAACACTGTCCGCACGCGCAGAAAGTCCTCTCGGTCGTCCCGGCCAGACCTGTCCACCAGCCAGATCACCGAGATCTATGCCAGCACCAAGCCGTACCCGCCATGGTGGAACGAAATCAGCGACGTGGGTGGCGGCATCCGGCGTAGAAAGAGCCTAGGCGACAATGTGCTTGACCGCAATATTTGCTTCGTCGACACCCCAGGCTTTACTCGGAGCGCATCCGTAAGTTCACGCATACTACTTTCAGAATATCCTCGAAACTTCATGCTAACCTCCCAGACCATGGACTGCATCATGCCGGTCGTCGAATATGTAGAGAGCTATCTCAAGAAGCTCTGCACCAACTCTTTGAGCGACGCAGATTTTGTCGGTCTTGTCAGCGGCGACGGCGGCACCTCTGTCGATGTTGTATTCTACATGGTCTCTGGAAGCCTCAAGCCGGCCGACATCGAATATCTACGCCTCTTGACCCCGCTGACCAACGTGATCCCGGTTCTCGCCAGGGCCGACTCGTTGCGCACTGACAAGGAGGTGGCCGATGCAAAGGAGAAGATTGCCCGTCAGCTTCACGAGGCGAAAATCGAGCCATTTGTCTTTACTGTCCCCACCGCAGCTCGGGAGCTTGCACTCACTCTAGCATCGTCTTCGGGCCTCCCACAGCCGTACGCTGTTTCAAGCGCCAACGGCTCCGACCACGACGTTATGGACGCCAGCCTGCTCATGAGCCCCGACTACGTCCAGCCTCTCGTCCCAACCGACCTTGCAGCCCTCGTCGAGCAAGTGTTCTGCCCCGACGGCATCTCGCGGCTGCGCCATGCTGCCGCCCAGAAGTTTGCCAAGTGGCGGCGCGCGTCCGAATCGACCGATGGTGCCAGCAGCACCAACAGCAACAACAGCCAGGCCTCGCGCCCGCAGTCGCTCTACCGTCCCCTCGGCCTTGGTGGCAACGAGCTCGGTATCCTTCCCGGCGCAGGCACAGTCGGTAGCCGTCCTGGCGTTTTGACCACGCCACTCGGTGCGCCGTCGTCTTTTGCCCTCGCTCGCATCACCGACCATACGCAGCGCGAAGAGCACCTCGCCCAGATCCGCCTTGCCAACTGGGCCGCCGAGCTGCAGCGCAACCTCGACAACGAGCGCGCCCATTACGAGAACCTTGCCCGCAACGAACGCGCCGTCTGGCTCACCGAACGTCTGAGCGAGTGTGTCCAGGACGGAACACTTGTTGCAGTCCCTCCTGCTGCGCGCGATGTCGTCAGCAAGACAAAGAAAGAGCTCGCCAGAGAGGCCAAGCTGGCCCGGAAGAAGAAGAGCAAGAACAGCGCCTCTTGGTCGTCGTCATCTTTCTCAGCACACGAGGATCCACTGGGTCTGCTCGAGGTGACGGCCGGCCTGCGTGCGCGTGGAATGCTTGTCCTTGAAGTGCTCGGCAGCCTGAGTGTCCTGGGCGGCATGGCTCTGTGGATGGCTAAGCACAACTACCACCTGCAGGTGTACAGCTGGGTCATGGGCGAGTGGACGAAGCTGTGGAACGGTGACCGCTAAGAGTCTGTCTTGTAACAGCTGTTCGTCGTTTGTCACTGTTTTCTCCGGCCGGGGGTGATGAAACGCGAACATGTGCTGTTGTAGCATGGCTGTGCGTACAACAGGTGCCATATTTGTTTGACTTTGTTTGATTTTGTGTCTTGTTTTGGTGTGTTCTTCTATGTTTATTCCCCTCATTTTATCTTCCTTTTTTTGGTCTTTTCTCTTCGTTTTTATCATCGCCATTCAACAATACCAGGGGCCACAGAAGGGGCATATTTCTGGCGTTTTGCATTTTCTCATTTTTCATAGGTGCTGGATGTTTTTCTCTTATCATTTGTATTTCTCCGCAAGAAACACTCTATTTCATACTTGCGTCATGGCAACTCCAAGGAAATGAAATTCGATCATTTACAACCAGTTTGAAGGGAAACACCTCGTTGTAAAGCGGCGCAAACGCTAGGCAGATTCCAAGTGCTATTTACACAGCTGCTTTGGTGGCTAGAAATGGTCTTGTAGGGCTCCAAGTTAGGCCCTCCACACGTGATGCCCGCTGGAACCCTACTTTTTGGTACCTACAAGACGCGCTATCCTCGCTGCTTCTGCGAGTCCCATGCCGGCTCTTTCCAGGCCCACTTTAATTATGAACAAAAACGCGCTCTTGCTTTCCCGTAGAAAAAGGAAGGAGCTACTGGTGTACTCGAATCCGCCGGCTAACTTAGCTTGTCCGTGCCTTCTCCATTCTGTGCTGTCTCTCGTCTCTCTCTTTTCCGCTTCTTTTCTGTCTCCTTCCTATCTCGCTGTTTGGTTTACTGTTTTGTTTGTTCCCCCCATCCCCTATCGATTTGCAGGCAGATCCTCACCTCCTTTTTCTCTTTCTTTTTCTCCTTTCTCCCCCCTCCCTTTTTCCCTCCGTTCGACAACATCGACACCCTCACCCGCGGCCGCCATGAGTTACGAGAAGCAGTACGGCGTGACGCCGCCACTGTCGAACGAGATGCCGACAGAGGAGCAACGCCGTGCTACCGACGCGCTTTTGGAAGAGTTGAGAGATCAGGGGACGTTTGAGAGCACGGCAGAGACACAGAAACGGTAAGATTTCGATGACTGGAAGCTGATGGGACCGGATGGCCCGAATCCGATTTCTAGGGATGGATCGCCATCTGCAGATGGCTGCTGTCGATGGAATGCGACGGGGTCAGCCGTTGAGCTTAATTTTTTGGGACGTTTTTTTTTTCCCCGTTTTCTTTTCTTGCTAACGGCCTCTTCTCCAAACAGTTACACCGTCCTCGATTCACTGCGAGTTGTTGCCGATGCCTTCGTCAAGCGTGTCGCCAAGGCACGCGCTCCCGACAACCCGACCCTCTCCAAAGACGCCGTGGCCAAGATCTTTACATACGGCAGTTTTCGTCTCGGCGTCTACATGCCTGGCTCCGATATCGATACCCTTGTTGTTGCGCCAAAATATGTCACGCGCGAAGACTACTTCCGCTACTTTCCCGAGATGCTGCAGTCCATGTCGCCACCAGGCGCGATTACCGACCTGACTGCTGTCGAAGACGCCTTTGTGCCCATCATCAAGTTCGAGTACTCCGGCATCAGCATCGATCTTATCTTCTCGCGTGTCCTGTTGACTCAACTTCCGGCCGATGAGCGCTGGGGCCTCAAGGACTCGAACCTGTTGCGTGGTCTGGATGAGCCGGAGCTGCGGTCCGTCAACGGTACTCGTGTCACTGACGAAATACTGAGTCTTGTTCCCGAACAGCGTACTTTTCGCGATGCTCTCCGTGCGATTAAGCTCTGGGCCCAGCGGCGCGCCATCTACGCCAATATTATGGGCTTCCCCGGTGGCGTGGCGTGGGCTATGATGGTTGCGCGTGTGTGTCAGCTGTATCCCAAGGCGACGGGCGCCGTCATCGTGTCCAAGTTCTTCAGCATCATACTGCAGTGGCCCTGGCCTAACCCTGTGCTGCTGAAGCCGATTGAGGACGGTCCTCTCCCCGTACGCGTGTGGAACCCCAAGGTCTACCGCGGCGACCAGTTCCATATTATGCCGATTATCACTCCCGCGTACCCGTCCATGTGCGCCACATACAATATCTCGCAGTCGTCCCTCGCCATTATCAAGCGAGAGCTCAAGCAGGCCTCGGAGACCGCACAGATGATCATGGCTGGACGGCAGCCCTGGAAAGATCTGTTTGTCAAGCACACATTCTTCACGTCCGACTTCAAGTACTATATCTCCGTTATCTCGTCAAGCACAGACAAGGAGTCACAAAACGTGTGGTCGGGCTTTGTCGAGTCCAAGGTGCGCGTGCTTGTACAGGGTCTTGAGCGGCACCAGTCTATCTCGCTAGCTCGTGCGTTCAACAAGGGCTATGAGCGGACACATTTCTGCAAGACCAAAGAGGAGGTTGAGGCTGTTCGTAATGGAAGCCTAGACTATCTCAAGAAACCTGAGGAAGAGGGGGAAGAAGCCGCTACTGCTCCCAGTACCGTAACCAACGGCGAAACCGCCGATGCAGAGGCAAACGGGGACGGCGAGTCGTTTAAGCCGACCGAGGTCCTCACATTGACACATTATATTGGCATCGAGCTTGTCGATGGTAAGTCTACCACCACGTCCAGTTTCTGTCCTCGAATTGAAGCAATGCTGACCAAATTCCAAACCTAGGAGCAAAATCTCTGGACTTGTCATACCAGGTGGAGGAGTTTAAGGAGCTCTGCTTTGCCTGGGACAAGTACAAGGACAAGCTGTCCAGCACTTGTGCTTTGAGCATTCAGCACGTGCGCAAGTAAGTGGTTCCCCTGATTCCCTGATCCTTTAATTCCACTTTCTACAGTCGAGACAAAGCCGTCTAACACATCCAGCTTTGGCCTGCCAGATGATGTCTTCGAGGCTGGCGAGGTTAAGCCTGTCAAGGCTGTCCGGCCGCAGCGTCCCGGCGCCCGTCGTCATGCGTCGGGCACCTCTGCCAATGGTGCTCGGAAACGGAATGCCCAAGAGGAGACGAATGCACCTCCATCGAAACGGCAGCAGTCACAGGCACCTGTTCAGCCACAAGCCAACGGCTCTGGTAACGTCGCAGCCGCTGCAGCAGGTTGAGGGTCCCTGTGGCAGCCCCTGCCGGCTCCGATATTCCGATGACAATCAATTCCTCTCGTCTCCACCAACGGAACGGCTCTTTCAGAGAGGAAACCCTAAGTCCATCCACCCCGATACCTCATTTCTCGCCGGCCTTGTTTTGATGGATAACGAGCGAACCGACGATGATGATACTCGAAACAAAATACAGTATACAATATACAACATACAACAAAACCAACAAGCGAATCTTTTGACGGCTTCACTTTGGTCGATACCCCTCGTTCCGCTCGGTCTCAAGCAGTGACCCAGACTTATACCGCCGCCTCTTCCTGCCAACAGAAGCCCTCTGTCCAACAAACTCATTAAAATTGAACTACGATCAAGGTGAACTGACTGAAGCGATAACCTACCTCACTGTGCTGATAAAAGCACCAACAAAAAAAAGTTAAAATGGAAATCAGGAAAATGGCAGAGCCAAACAACAGTTTTGAAAAGCCAAAAAAAAAAAAAATACAAATCGGAAGGATTGAAAAGAAAGAGACAAGGAAGCGGACCAAATTTTAGATGGTCAAACTAACTTTTCCTAAAAGACAGCGCTGACTAGAGCACAGAGCGAAGTTGTCGTCGCCATCGCCTAAAAGCTGCAGATGAGTGTCTCTTAACACACAGCAAAGCTCGGTTTACACCCCGACCCACGACTATCTCGAAGACGCCAAGCAGCCAACTGGTTCCTGGGCGGGTATAGGAAACGGCCTGCCGTTGTCAGGCTACAAGTTTCGAACGCCGGACAGTCGAGAACAGCTGCCTTCTCAAAAGCATTGCTTTGCTTTGGGTTGTGGGTAGCGTCGGGCCGGCAAATGTTTGGTTCTTTACCTGCCAGAGGAGAATGCAGAACCGTGTATTATACAACATTTGTTACCAGCACGGCCGAGGCGGACCAGCGTTTGCTTTTGCATTTTCCTGTTTTGTTTTATTTGTCTCTCTTTCTCTGGGGACTACGTCAACGATATGACGGGTGCCTCTTTTCCTGTATCAAACCAGATAATAGATACCACAAAACAATAAATTTACGGGGCACAAGCGCCACTTTTACTCAAAACGGCATTCTCAGGCGGCCAGATTGCTGCGTGAAGCATCGGATTTGAATGCGAAGCATTATATCATTATTTACACTTCGTTTGGCCCTGCTTAACACTCTCAATCGTCGTCGTCGTCGTCGCTCCCACTCGACCAGCCATCGTGATATGCATCAGCCATGCCGGCCAGGTCGTTGCCGAGAGCCTCACGGTCCTCCAGTCCAATAGCCCATGGTGCACCGACTGTGACAGTTGTGCGCAATGATTGAATACGGTCAGCAACGGCGCGGTCGGTGGCCAGTGCAGTCGTCACGGGAATAGACGTCGTGCTGTCCGAGGTCTGCTGGTAGATATAGGGGAAGCTGTCGAGCAACGGGAAGCCGAGGGGCACAGTATAGCGCTGGCTGACGGGTTTGAGGGCGAAGCGGCGGTGCATCATCTCGCGGCGATCGAGAGCAGCGCCGCGCTCGCGGCCGTCGCCTCCCTCCTCGTCCGTTCCGTCCTTTTCGCCCTTTTCGTCGCCACCATCATCACCATCGCCTGGAGTCGCTCTCGTCACAACGGCCTGGCCAAACATGCGCGGCTTCTTGCCCCGATGGCCACGTCCAGCACGGCCTGCCACAACAACGGACTCGTCTTTGGGGGCGAAATCGATCGGCAGCTGTAGATCGCCGTCCATTTTGGAGGCATTTCCGCCACTGCCGTCGCCATAGTCATCCTCGTCAAAGCCCGCAGCCTCGCGCCGTTTGCGGGCGTCCTCTTTGACCTGCTTCCACGGCTGCACAACGCTCATCTGAAGATTTGCAATTGTCTGTTTGCCCGTAGCATTCAGGAGGTCTGTCAAATAAGCCAGAGAATCGCCTGCCTGGCCGGTTGCACCGCTTCCCAGTTTACGAAGACGCGAGGGCAGCGTGGCGGACTCAATGGCCGTAGCCAGGAGAGCAGACGTGTGCCACGCCGATGACGGGTCGAATGTGTTTGGCAGCACAGACTTGAGAGGCATGGAGGGCACAGCAAGCGGGATGACGAGCGATGCCTGGCTGTAAGCTTCGACGAGCGTCCGAGCCTTGTTTGCCAGGCGAGTGATCCGTTTTTCCTGGCCTGTCAGTGTGTGTCCTTGAAATAATCAAAGGTAAGAAGACGCTTACCCTCGGCAGTCTTCCTGCCGGCTGTTGGAGTGCCCAAAGCCAGATGTCGACTTTGCCGTACTCATCGCGCATTCTCTCCAGATATCTTGCCGCAAAACCACCCCAGCTGTCGTCAACGCTCGCCATCACCTGGAAACCCTGCATATGGTCGGCCTCTTCCACAAACGGACGCATGTCGCGGTCCAGAAGATCGTGTTCCCGGTCCAGCTCTGTAAACAGCGTCTCTCCGTCCCCCCAGGTGTATTCTCGAAGCTGTGCCGCTGCCGCATTTGCTGAAGAGTCCCCACTCGTTCCGTTGGCTGTTGGCGCTCCCTGAGGCGCTGACACTTCCGGCTCGTCCCCGACCTCGACCAGCGACCGCGGATGGTAGTACACGCGGCTGTAGTCGGACCAGTAACGAACCGTCGCCGGTGTCAGCGGTTCAGTCGCCGGCAAACCAGAGTCCAAACTTTGTGTGTAGGCACTCGGCAGAATCGGCGTCTCGCGCTGGACAACGGTGCGGCCTGACCACAGGCTCGACGGCAGGTCCATCGCCGACGACTGTTGGTTGTGTGCCTCCTCCTGTGCCTCGTAGAGAGCATTCACTTTGCGAAGCGAGCCAAACCCGCCCTTTCGGTCATAGACGACCGTCCGCGGGAGAAACGTCTCGGATCCGTCGGCGCCGATTCCCGCACGCCAGTGGATGTCATGGTCGACGGGCGACGGGTCCTCCTGGCCATATGTAAAGTAGGATTCCTGGCGGTGTCAGAAACAAACGAGAGGAGGGGTCTTTCATGCTTTGGGGCAGTCGTTCAATCTTCTTGCCTGTGTGTTCCAGAAATGGGCCGCCACATAGTTGCTCTGGCGGCCGAGCTGGAGAGTAATGATCTCGTGCATGGCGGGGAGGCTGGCTGAGACCAGGAATGAGAGGTAGGTGTAGTTGGTTTTTTGCTTAACCTTTCTGTCTGTTGATGTTGAAGACGTTGTCTTACAAATGGAAAATAATATCTGCGAAAATGAAAGTAGTGACAACGGCAGGGATTTGACAAATATAATCTAGGAACAATATCACCAAATAAAACATAAAGATTCAAATAGGATAAAAATATTTTAAAAATTTAGGCAAGGTCATGAATGTCCAAAAAGGTCGCCTTCTGCCTCGATGTAAAATGACGTTGAAGGCTGCCACACTGGTTCCGAAGCGGGGAGCTTTATCTTATCAGCGACAGCCATTTTTTCTCGCACCTGTCAAAACACGCCGTTTAATCCGCCATTCGCGCCTACCGTTTATGCGCGAAAGGAGCCCCCCCAAAGCGGTAATTTTGCCACGCCTCCCTTGAAGTGGTGATTTACGCTCTTTCCTTTACGAGGTCGACGTGATCACGCTCTCCCCTTTTCTGCAGCACATTCTCATTTACGAGCTCCTCTAGAACAATACACTCTTTCTTTTATTGTGATTTGAGGCCACACCTACACCATGGCCAGCCAGACGCCTGCTGCCAAGGCCACTGGGCCTGTGATCGCGCCTCTGCCCGTTGTGGACAGCCCAGCACCGCATTCACCCGAATTCAACATGCCGCGGACAAAGCCTGTCCTGATCGTCTTCCTTCGCCAATGCGGCGATCCATGTAAGTTCGCGACGGAGTAAGGTGTCTGGTTCACACCCGCCCTCTAACAATTTAGTCGCCGAGAAAACGTTCCGCTCGCTCGCCGCGCTGTCGGAAGACCGCCCGGAACTGACGTGCATTGCCGTCTCGCAGGCGTCTCGTGAAGTCACAGATCTCTGGGTTGCCGATATTGGCGGTGCTTGGGAGGTTGAGGTTGTCGCCGACCCAGAACGCAGCCTGTACGCCCGCTGGGGCCTGGGCCTCAACACTTCATGGCAAATGTTCAACCCGCGCGCCTTGTACGCAACATATGCCCTGGGCCGCGATGAGGGCATCTGGAGCCGTGCATGGGGCGGCCAAAGAAAGGTGCCGAAGCCGGAAACGCCTGCCTCGACGACTACAGAATCGAACGAGTCGGCACCCGGCACAGGCTCGTCTGCCCCCGGTTCGTCGCCCAACGGCAACAAGTGGCAGATGGGCGGTGCTTTTGCCGTCGACGTGGCCGGCGGCATTCGCTGGGTGCACGTCCCTGTTGCGTCCGAGGACATTATCGACTTCAACCCCGTCCTCGAGCTGTTTGGCATGCAGCCGCTGCCGCCCAAGAACACCAAGAAGCGGTACTCGCCCTCGCCCTCGCCCTCGCCAATTCCAGACGGACAGCGCGCTCTTTATCAGCCCGCAACTCCCCGGGATCCTCCGCCAAAGCGGTAGGCCCTCACTCTGGGGATATCTTGTTATTAATGCCCGCCCATGTTTGTTTGCTCTCTATGCAGCCGTTTATGCCCCATTGCTTGGATACCTTTACTATTACATCGAGCTTGCCGCCAGCTCTTTCTATATGTTTACTCTTTACTACTAGATTGGAATGTACGAAACACTTTTCTTTTCTTTCCCACCTTTTAAGCTACTACGGCGATCTGCTTTTTTACTTTCCTGCTCTTCCTTCCTTCCTGCTTGATTTACGCTCTGCCCCTCTTTTTTTCCACAAAGATTCTACAATCGACTCACAGGGGTATAGCTCTTCTTTGTTCGCACGATGCCAAGAGATGCTGCCTTTGTTTGTCCAAAGCTCATAGTTAACAAATACGACGTCTTCTACTTTATGCCCATCTCAGGTCTTTTGAGCTGTTTTTCAATCATCATTACAATCTCCTGGTACAATTAGTTATGACAAGCTGCATGTTTGTTCTTTGCTCGTCATTTTGGTCCACATTCCATGCGCCACTCCACGCTCGTCAGAAACACAGTGCTGAATTGGGACAGCCCTGCTGGACCTGAGAGTAAGGAGTATTACCCCATGCTTGCTGGCTTGATGGCTTTTGTCTTATTACGACTGCACCGATAGCTTTGGATGCTTGGAATATTTGGTATCCTTGTAATATTTTCTGGGCACTCCCCCTACCCAAACCGGCGGAAGCTCCCGGCTGGGCAATTGCGTGGTCTGCGTGGTCTAGTTCTGTTTGCGAGTCCGGCGTCAATGCAGTGTAGTAAAATCAGACGAATGGCTTTTGAATCGTGTATCGCAGTTGGTCGCTGTTGTTTTGGTGTTTTGTTCACCAACATCCGACGTTGGAGCTGAGTAAACACGTCCCATCGCGACTACCCAAAACATCTGCGATTCTGTCCTTTTGCGGCGGGGGCCATGACAAGTACTACTACTAAGTTGTATTACCTCGTCTCTTGCACTACTAATCTGCCACCAGCATGCTCTTGCCTGCATTTCGTCACTTGCACCGTCATCAATTTCCTCGTCACGATTGCTCTTTCCGTATTTACTGTTTACAAGTAGCTTTCTTGTATTTACTTACGGCCAGTCCGTCCCACCTTCTACGTTCCTTTCCTTACTTCCGAAATAACGGTCGCTCGCTGCCCAGACTCGGTCCTTCCCTTTTTGCGCATCAGTTCGCCCTGCGAACACAGTATACGAAGCAAGGTGCAAGTCTTTGTTATTATGTGATGAGGGTCCTCGCACAGATAAATACTGGTGGAATTGACATGTTGCATGAAGTGCTCGCGACTCACCGGATGCGTTCAAGGTGAGACAACACGACTACTTTTCTCACTGTGGGCGCCGTCCACCACTACGCTTTAATTAACGATCAGAGACACTCTTTTGCAGTGTTTTATTTATTTTTATCCCTTTTTGGCTGCGGGGTTCAGCAGGCGCGCACTGGCCAATCAGAAACCACAATCACAATGTTGTGTTCGCGTACCTTCCCTCTCACGTTCCCAGCAAATTCACCATTACGATATACCCACGCGCGACTTCCCCATTCTTTTTGTCACTGTCGCTTTTACGCCGCCACCTGCCGTAATATCTGTAATGCACTTTCCGCAAGGGGACAAAGGCCTGAAAGGCCTGCGCGAGACAGCGCCTTGCAGTAGCTGGGAAGGACCGACCTAAGACATAAGGACGAGATTTGGCTGTGACGCGAAATTTAAAGAGCACACAGAGCAAGCGCGATCGACGACTGCCGCCAAAACGCAAAAGGAGCAGTTCGCATTGTCATCAATTAAACTAAACAAATACCAAAAGAGCAACTGCGACTACACCACGGCTTCCTTTTACGACCATTCGTCTGTATTTTTCGCGTTCCCCTTTCCCCTCTCTCCCTTCTGCCTTCCTTTCTCGCACCTTCCTTACTCTTCTCTTCCTTTTTCTCCCCTCCCCAACATCTCCCCCAACATCTCGTCGTTTTGCCGTTTTCTCATCCTCTCCATCTTCCCATCTCTCCTTTCTCACAGCCATCATCAATAATCACCAAACATTGCCAACCACCAACCCTGCAGTCTTGCAACACAGCAGGATCGTCCACCCACTAAATTACCCACATCTGTCCCCAGTCACCCTCCCCCCTACAACCTACCATTTTTATTAATCGTCGCATTGGACTAGCCTCTTATTTTTTCACGTTCCTTTTTCGCCCTTTTCTCCCCTTCCTCTCTGATTCCCCCCTGTCGGCGCCGTGTCTTTTTGGGTTTCGCAAAGGACCAGCCAGCCGATTAAATTATCCAGCGATTTCACCGCATTGGCAGCCCCGCGAGCGAATAACCTACGAAGTGCAAGTCCAGAGCTTCATCGATTTCTGCTTTTTGCTTTGTGTTTTGTTTGATCTTTAGTCAGTAAGTTCGGCACCGAATTGCGTCTATTGTTGTTTGGTGTGCTGGACCTTACGCGCAGGAAAAGGTTCCAGTAATCTGTATTTTTTTTGACAGCTCCGTGGAGCTCGAAAATCAATATTGACTTTGGAACTCGACTTTTTTTTGCCCACACCAGCCACCCTAACAACACCTAATCGCGCCGTTCTCATTTTTTATCTTTGTCCTCTTCCACTTCTCTTTTCCATCTCCCTGCCGCCGCCACCCAACATTACTTTTCCATCGACCACACCACGCGAAACCTTTTGGTTTTCGTTCCTAGTTTCTTTTGACCTTTCCTAACATTTTTCTGCGTCCGTCAGCTCGATTTGCGTCGCGTCGCATCTCGCCCGTTGAAGAAGTTTTCTCCTTCCACCCCCTCTCGCGACTTTTCGCAATCGAAATCGAAATCGAGCCCGAATTCGAATTCGAATAATCGAAAACACGAAAGCTCGAATCCGGATCCCATTGCTGCCGACCCGTGCATGGTCCTGGAACACTCGCCGTTTTGAGCCGTCGCGCCCGTTTCCTTTTCCTCCTTCACAATGCCGACACCGCGCAGATCATCACAGCGGGCACGCCGCAATTCGTGGCGAAAGGACTCCGTCTCTGACCAGCCCGAAGACTCGTCGCCGACACGGCCTGCCAAGCGCAGAAAGCAGGTAAGCTTTTTGGATTCTTTTCGGATTTCGTTCGGGATGAACGGATGGCGCCATCATCGCGTTTCGGGTTCAAACCCTCGTTTGCGCCACTATACGCGCTGTTTGTTTCGCGTTGCTGACCCGTGTCGTTTCGTGTCCAGGCCGATGAATCGCCTCACGATGTTCCCGAAGAAGAGACTTCCAGCCTCCTCGCCGATAGCTCCGCCGTGAATCCCGCCGACGAGACCCAGATTGTCGCACGCGTTACTCAACATCTCCTTGCCCCCAACGACGACCTAAGAGCCAGCAAGGACCACTCAAACGCGATACACGAAGCAAACAAGGAAGGCGTCCAGGCTTACGCAAAGATTGCGGCGCAAGACTGGACATTCTACGTCACAAAGCTTACGATCAACATTGGTCGCACTCCTGAACCAGCGCCAGAGTATCCGCCAAGCTACGATCCAGAGGCTGACCCCGACTTTGTCCACATCGACCTTGGTCCCAGCAAGATGGTCTCGCGCCAACATGCCCAGATTACCTTCAACACCAAGAGTGAGAAGTGGTTCCTCAATGTCAAGGGCCGCAATGGAATCAAGATCAATACCGCACAATGGCGTCTCGGCCAGTCCAAGCCGCTCGAGAGTGGTGACGTGATCGACATCGGCGGCATCGAGATGATGTTTGTTCTGCCACTTGAGACCAGCCCACTGCACATCCACGACGTTTACCTGCAGCGCGCCGGCCTGCCCAAGGCCGAGCCTGGTCTGCACGATGACGCGCTTCTCCGGCACAAGCTACGCGCCACGACACCTGTCGGCGCCGGCCTCGAATCGTCGCCTCACGGTGGCTCTACAATACGGAGCACGCTACCCCGTGGTCAGCCTACACCGCAGGCGATTGCTCCTGCACCGCCAGACTACAAGCGCCCCGGAACACCGCCATCGGCTCGGAGCCGTACCTCTGTTCCCGGATCGCACCTCAAGTCACCACAGTTCCGTGACATCCCGACGGTGATCACGCACCCCACCGATATTGATTTGAGCTTGGACGAGAACAAGAACCTGAAACCGCAGTACTCGTACGCTCAGATGATTACCCAGGCGATTATGAACACCGCGGAGGGGCGCTTGAACTTGAACGGCATCTACACCTTCATCATGGAGAACTATTCCTACTACAAGCACCAGCAGGCTGCTGGCTGGCAGGTAAGCCAAGGCCGGCACAGCTTTTAAGATTACCAATCTCCCCACCCCCAGACCTAGTCCCGACCTCTTTGATGCTGTCGCTCTTTTGCTTGCATTTCCATGCATTTCATGCGTTTTTTTTTCTTCGTTTTCTTCTCGCGCTGTGTGTGCTAATCGAGCGTCTGTTGTTCTAGAACTCCATTCGTCACAATCTGTCCTTGAACAAGGCCTTCGAGAAGGTAGCCCGGTCTACCGAAGAACCAGGAAAAGGCATGAAATGGTACATTCTGCCCGAGTACAAGGACGAGATGGTCCGCACCGCCTACCGGGGCGGTCGCGGCGGCCACCGTGGCTCTTCGAACCCATCATCCCCTAGCCAGCTGAATTACGTCAACCAAGGCCCCCGCGATATGGCCGCCAAGGACCAAGGATCTGCTCGCAAGCGCCGTGTCTCTCCGACCGGCTCCCCGCAACCCCGCTCAAGTCTCCGTGACATGCATATGACTCCCGACCGCAGCTCGCGCCGCCTCCTCCCGGATGAGGCGCCTGCGTCGTCGGACGGAAGCCCCTTGCCTCGTTACCGTAGAGGCGCAGCTGCAAGTAAAGCCAAAAACAGCACATCCATCCTCGGCGGGGCAGCTACTAATGATGCCTCAGCCAGCGGCACAGCTCCCGATCCAGTCATCCCCCGGTCGCCAACACTGACGTCCACGTTCCTCCAAGATGACATTAGCTCGTCTTTCGTGACGCCAGCGCCGCACCGGGTGGAACTTAAGTTGAACCCCCCGAGCACCCTCCAGCGACCCAGCCAACACATGCCGACAAGTTCCCCCGCCCCCTTTTGGAAGTACGCCGACATTGGTAGCACGCCGTTGAAGCCACCAGCCTCTTTTGATTTCAGCCCGTCCAAGGCACTTGGTCTTAGCAGCGGTGTGAGCAGCTCTGTTGCGATGCCGGCCAGCAGCAGCCCACCCCCTGTGAAGCGATCTGGGATTAAGTCTCCCATTTCCAGCCCAACGCGCCCTGCACGAAGCTTGTCAAAAGAGGCCAGGGACGAAGTGCCTGCCAGCGATGCGACGGAGGTGCCCCCTGCACCCGAGGCACCACCAGCGCCGGCACCTGTACCGGCACCAGCTCTCCCAGAAGTGGAAGAAGACGGCGGTTTTGACCTATCTAAGTATGTTCATGTTCCAGTCCACAGGCGTGTATGTTGTGCGTCCTCTTTATTGATGACTAACATTTCCTTATCAGGGGATTCCAAAGTATCGGCTCCTACCACGCTCCGGTTCGACACGGCCTGCCCGTTGCAACGGCAATGAACGGCAAACCATGACCGCCTTTATTGTTAATTGTGGAATTACTCTTCGTTTTTCCCCCTCTTTTTCTCCTTTTCTCCTTTTCTGCTGTTTTACTTGTTTCTTATTATTATTTCTTCTTTTTTTCTGGCTTATTTTGGGCTGCTTGGCGTACTTATTCTTTCAAGGGGTGTATTTTTTACCTGCTTTTCATTGTTCTCTTACTTTTGGCTTGGACCTTGGGAAAGGGTGAAGCAAAAGGGATTGGAGTATTTGATTTTTGGATTTTGATTTTTGCTCTCTTAAGTACTTCTGATTTCCTGCTTCTTGATTTTCAACTCTTGGACTTGCCTCTTTTTTTCTGCGTCTCTCCGTGATTTTGTCCTGACCCGACTCTATTTCTAGGTGGCGAGGTTTGTGTTTCTACCCTTGATTCTTTCTTCACTCTGTTCGTGTATTAATATGGAGAATAGTGGAGGCATTGTTTTGCTTGGTGTTTTCAATGGCCAACTCTGCCTAGTGGAAGGCGTTTTTCTCTTTTCTACCAGTACCCCTTTTCATTATCTTTATTCGAGTCCCAACTTCAATGTTCGGCTTCTTTTTTATATCTTGTTATGGCATTTCAACATCTGATTTCCGAGTATCATAGTGGTGGTCAAGGTAGAAAGGCACGTTCTTCAGAGAACCAATTCGAAAGCCAATTCGAAACATTCAATGTTCAAAGCAAATGACTTTGGGTTTAAGACACAAAAATGTGATATCAATTTGGTCGTTTTCTTCGTGAGGAAGATCGTTTTCAACTATAAACATGACAAGTCGCGACTATGGACAAAATATACATTGCTTCCGACCAAAAGTGCTGTGGCTTTCTTTTCTTTCTTTTTTTCTTCTTATTTTGTTTTGCTTGTCTCACGATCCGTTTAGACCTTGCCGCGGGCCAGGAACTTGTCGGGGATGTCGACGTGGCGGCAGCGGATGAACTCGCAGAGGTTCTTGCCGAGGCCGTCGAGCGATGAGGTCGAGTTGAAGCCACGGTCGAGGTGGTCCTTGAGCAGGAAGTGGACGGTGCGCAGGTTGGGCATCTCGAAGCGGTCGAGGCCGTGGCCGAGGTACTCCTTGGCCAGCAGCTCAATGAACTTATCCTTGGTTAACAGGCTGCGGAGCCAGTCCCACTCGTCGTCGTGGCGAACAAAGAGACCAATGTTGGCATCACTGGCCTTGTCACCAGAGCGGCCGAGCACGACCCAGCCCAGAGGACCGCGGGTGGTGGGGCCAAAGGTCGACAAGTCGACGGGGGCTTCGGTCTCGTACGAGTTCTGGCGGCGGCTGTAGACCTGGGTGATCTTGGGGGCGGGGATGTCGATGACCTGGTTGTTCCACTCGAGGACGGCGCGGTGCTTGACGACCTCCTGGGGCAGGAGGGCGACCCAGTACTCGTATATGCTCTTAGGGGCGGCCTGGCGCTGATCGGGAACGATGGTGGCACCGGGGGCGCTCTGCAGGAAGTTCTCCATGCACCAGCGGGTGAAGTTGGGGCCGGTCATGTTGCCGAGGCCGAGGACGGCGGGGTCCTTGGTCTGGACAAAGACACGGAAGTCGGCGGTGGCCGAGTTCTGGTTGTCCGGGTTCTCGGGGACCGAGCCGACCAGCTGGAACTTGAGGCACGAGAACTTCTCAATGTTCTTGCCCATGGCGTAGCGGATCTGCTTCTCGGTCCACTCGGCCTTCTTCTCGATATCCAGACCGACAAACAGGTAGTGGAACTCGGCCTGGAAGCCGCCCTGGGCGGTGAGACCGACCTTGGTGGTCGGCGGTGGCGGCAGGCCCTTAACACCGGTCATGCGGACCTCATCCTTGCCGGTCTGTGTGAACGTGATGCCCTCAATGTTGGCAGTCACATCCGAGTTGTAGTAGAGGGGGCCCTGGATCTCGTAGACCAGCTGTGAGGTCACGGTGCCAACAGACACCTCACCGCCCGTGTTGGCCTCCTTGGTCAGCACGGTCTCGCCGTTTGCCTCGACGGCGGCAATGGGGAAGCCGAGGTTCTCGCAGCCGTCAAAGAGGTCCTTAAAGGCAGAGTAGTAACCACCAGTAACGTAGGCAGAGCACTCGATCAGATGGCCAGCCATGAGCGAGCCAGCAAGGGCGTCGAGGTCGCTGCGGTCCCAGCCGTGCCACCAGGCTGCGGCACCGATAGTCGGAGCAGCGTCGGCAACACGGCCGCAAATAACGATGTCGGCACCGGCGCGGAAGGCCTCTGCAATACCCAGACCACCAAGGTAGCACTGGGCGTAGATGGGCTCGTAGCCCCAGTCGACAAGGTCCTTGCCGGTGTCGAGGTTGGTGAACTTCTCGCCCTTGGCGCGGAGCTCGTTGACCTGGGCAGTGACCTCATCACCCTCGATCCAGGCGACCTTGAGGGTCAGGCCCAGCTCGTTGATCTTGGACTTGACCTCACGGGCAAGCAGCTCAGCATCGGAGGCACCGGCGTTGACAGCCAGCTTGACGCCGTTGGCCTGCAGGACGGGCAGACCGGGAGTCAGGCTGCCCATGAAGCAGGGGTCGAACAGGCCGGGGCCCTGGTCCTCCTTGCCCTGGCGGGCGACCTTGAGAGCACCGTGGATGGTCATGGTGCACTCAGACATCCAGTCTGGAGTGGAAGTGTCAGTATGGCCGGATGTCACTCGATGTATAAAATTCGTAGGCCATATTGTTCAGACTTACCACCAACAATGACGTCGACATTGCAGTTCTTGGCGAGATCGTGAATGGCACGCTGGCGGTCGGTGAAACCGCCAGAGGCACCGGCGATGCGGATGGGTCTCTTGGCTGTGCTGGACGGCATGATGGCGGTTTTTGTGTGAGTTGTGGGAGGAGGAGGATGAGTTGATAGGAGTCTAAGTCGGAGAAGAGGAAGAGGAGAAGAAGAAACAAGAAATAAAGAGAGGAAGAAAGAACAGAAAAAGAGACACAATAAATAAAGAGGGGAGAGGAACAAGCCTAGCTCTTTATGAATAAAAGCTTCACTGGAAGCACTCGAGTGGTATTATTATAAATGCAAACGTGTGTGAGCGGTTGAGGTTCAACAATATGGGATGATGGCACGGTTCTGGCCGAGACTGCAATTATGGAGCAACCCAGGAACACACACGAGCAAACCCAAGAGCACTTACTCGCTCGTTGCCACACCAGGTTCTCCAAGTCCGCCCATACTCCGAGCAGACAGGCACCAACCCCACCGACCGGCCCGGGGCCCATATGCTTTTGGGTCTCAGGACACTTTTTTTTTTGCACCAACGTGGTCTTGGCGTGTAGGTACGTACTTTTTGATCCTTATTGACGGCTGCGCCTGCGCGATATGGACGAGGCCTGTGGAGATGTGCCTGGCTTATTTCACCATTGCTAGCCTCTCGCGAGCGCAGAGGAGGCGTGGGCGGACTCCGAAAAGTGGAGGGTCTCGAGGGTATTGGGGGGAGGGTGTTGGGTTCAGATCGCTGATAACAGAGGCGACGTCGCTGTGCCGGGATGAGAATAGGAGCGGGACCAGGCGTGTCAACGAGCGATCCGGGCAGATTAGAGAAGCACGGCAGTGTCGAGGCCATGTTCTGTAGGCAAACGTTTCCCGACCAAAGTGACAAAACCCACACAAAGAGTTGCGTTGTGATAGTGCACATTATTGGTGCGAGTTGGTGTACTGAGTATTCCATGGCTTTGGAGCGAGGTTTGGCGTACTGTTGGCGCAGAACTTGGGCCACATTCCCCATGTTTGTTCCCCATGTTCTTCTCCAACTTTCCCCCCTCTATGGAGGGGCAACTGAGAACACAACACTTTCGGCTAGAGGCGGCGAGAATAGAGACAGCCACCTAGGTCTTTCCTGCCCATAAACTGATTGTTCGTTGCTAAACATTGATGATGCTGGTTTCTTGATGTCGGGCAGCCAACTCGCCTCGCTCCTCATGTCAATTGTTCTGAGCGCATCAATCCCAAGTTCTTGATGCTCTGTCGTCCGATTGGTGTCACAAGACGGTTATTTGGGGGGCTGTTGTGTATGCAGGTTGACGTTTAGCGGAAAAGGTTTTACGCTCGTCTTATTTCCCTGCGTTAGCTTGCAGTTGGCTCCAAAGCCGGTGACTGGTGGCCGATGGGTCGAAGTGGAAAAGAGGCGAACAATGGACTCGTAGAGTGTGGGCAGGACGCTGATAGGGCGAAGCGAACGGTCAATACAGAGTAGGCGGATGTGTATGCGCGCCATGAATCAGCTGTGTGCGTGAGGAAATCGAGCAGACGCTTGTTTCGGCCGCCGTTCGTCAGTAGTGGGACGCCGTTAGAATTGCACCCCTGTTTGCTCGAGTATTGTATTGACCCAGCGCCTCGTGAATTCATGGCACTCAAGCCGGAGTATCTTGTTATTGATCGGACTTTGGAGTGAGTGGATTGATTCCACGCGGACTTTGTATCTGTTCAGAGAAACGACAGAAGCGACGTCAGTGAATGCTGCAATAATTATGGTGGGGAATGCTAACCCACTAAATGAGATCTAGCCTGGACGGCCACACTTAAAAAATGGCCATCGTCTTCATGACCGTTTGTATGTTGGCGATTGAGCATCGCGGGTGTTTTGCTGTTTCTGTGTTTGCTGGAGGAGGAAGATCGAGAGAGAGAGAAAGATGTGGGAGAGGAGAGAAGAGGTGAATAGGGGGTACGCGGACCACCGGTAACGGAAAAGGAAGGCACGATCAAAACATGTGCCCTAAACAACAAAGCCATTACGATGCACGAGGAAAGGAAAGTGCAATTGAGAGCAGCTTCCAGACTCCCAACATTACCGCTTTAGGAAATACACGCAAGGTGCACAATGAACAGGAAGGACCGACAATTTCAGACGCCAGGTTATGTAATATTGACACTTCACATCATCACTCTATCACAGATCGCATCCAGGCCAACTAAAGCAACATCGAATATCCCACCCTACACAGTTCCCTCACGGCCGGTCTCGGCCACTTCTTGCATCACCACTTCTCCGTCGGCAGCCACTTTGCTCTCCATCAGATCACCACCCGTCTCGACGAATCCGCGGCCATCGTCGGCCATATGAACGACGACTTCGTCGCCGAACAGATCGCCCATTTCCTCAAGGGTCTTGCCCTTGGTCTCGGGCAATAAGAAGTAGATGATGACAGACGAGATAATGTTGCAGCTGAAAAAGACCATGTAGTAGCGCCAGGCAATATTCTTGAAAGCGAGAGCGGCAGGAGTGGTGTAGGTCAAGGTGCCTATAAAATAAGCAAACCAGCCGAGAGCAATCCCCTTTGAGCGGATAGCCGTGGGCCAGACTTCGGCAACGTAAATAAAGGAGACGGGATCGATGCAGATATCGTAGCTGACAATGTAGAGGAAGAGGAACAGCACACAGGCAGACAATCCGCCGTGTGAGACAATGCCGGTGCCGTCAACGTATTGACGCTGCAGAAGAGCCTCGCCGAGGAGGAACAAAGCATTTATCGGGAAGCCGATAACTATATTGTTAGATGGTGCAAGTGGAATGGCTCAACTCAAGTCAACTCGGAGAAGAAAGAAAAGACAAGAAAATGGAGCTCACCCAAAAGTGTCCGCCGGCCGATGCGATCCGCCAGATAGGAGCCGATGAATGTCGCGCTGGTGCCCACCAAAGTATATACGGCATTCATCATGATAGGGAGGCCGCTGGTAAATCCGAGATCCTCATAAATGAGGATGGAATAGTTACCAATCCCCAACACTCCAGTTGACTGGCTGGCAAACATGAGAAACAGAACCAGGAGCGAGCGCTTGCGCCACGATGGCCGCTTGAACATTTTCCAGTACGAGACGTCAAACTTCTTGTCGTAGGCGACCTGGCGGCAGATCTGCGTGAACTCGGCCTGCGCATTGCGCTCGTCGGCGTCGTTAGGGTCGCGGTGCAGCCGTCGAACAACCTGCCATGCGTCTTCTTTGCGGTCCTTGAGAACGAGCCAGCGAGGCGACTCGGGGATGAACCAGACGCCAATAGCCTGGCCAAGCGGTGCTGCACAGGCCAGGGCCAGAGGCACACGCCATTGCACGGTCTGGTTGGTGGCATAATACGTTCCGAGACTGATCCAGGCGACGACAGTGTAGCCCATGCCGAGTGCGCCCGAAAACACCCCAATGAGCAAGCCACGGCGACTGGCAGGGGCAATTTCACTGATGTAGAGCGGGGCGAGAGTGACACATTGGCCGAGACCGATGCCTTGAATGAAACGGACGATGACGAGCATGGGAATGGCAACAGACCCGGCAGTCAGTGCGCCGCCGATAATACAGATAATGGCAGCGGCAAATATGGCACGGCGACGGCCAAGCCAATCACTTGTGAAGCCCTGAGTGAGGGCGCCGACGGCCGCACCGAAAGCAAAGAGCGAGTTGATGGCATCGATGATGTTGGCCGCGTAGGTGCTGCCTTTGGTGAGGTCAAAGTAGCTGTAGAAACCGGGCTGGCCGATACTGGATACGAACACCCCGAAGCCGAAGCCGTACGTGAAACCGCCCGATGCGGCGAAGAACACCGATGCTAGGTTGAAGGCCGTGATTTTGGCCATGATCGCTTGTGAGAGGCTAGAGCTAAGCTGACGAAACAAAGGAATGAATGCTGAAGATGAAAGGGACAACAAAAGAAGGGCCTGTAAAGATCGTAGACACTGGTCTGTCGATCAGAGAATCTAAGCCGCGATACTGGGCAGCAGGTTTATAAAAGCAATAAGGTCATATGCAAACAGTGATATTTCTGGTAGGGTATAGATAGGCACACTGACTCGAGGGTTTCATACCCAGCAGTCAAGCACATGCAGATCAAAGGTCACACCACAATCTTTCACCAACTGACCGTTGCCTCCTTCACTCCTGTCTTCTCCTCACATTTGCAAAAACAGTCATCGGAAGTGCATAAACCGACACCGGGTCAAGAGACACTCGATAATCCTTAATGTTCAGCAGTGGACCGACCACGCGGAGGACGGTGCACGGGGCTTGTATTACCCTACCCCGGACCCCAGAATGTGTGTGGAGTACCCCGGATCCGAATAGAAGCTTGTTCGGTGTTCGAAGGCTGTTATTGCAGTTGCAAAATAGTCATCCCCATGTCAAGTCTCATCCGTGCCAATGTATCTCGGACATGGACCTCCTCTGCCAAGACAGCTTGGGGAAACTGGGGATGGATATGCTCTGTCGAGGTTGAAGGAAGAGCACTAAAGTGTGGAGGTTGCACCTCAAATGCATGTGCGGAAGTGCATTTCAGTCGTACATCACTGCATGGCAGAAAGAAGACAAAAAGGAAGCCATAGCCAAGGCGAGGCAAACAGAAATCAAAATTAAGTCTGGGGTAAGGCGTGGGACTCTAATTCACAAAATGCACACGACTGACACGACGCGGCAGTGGGCAAGCACTAGCTTGAGGTTTATTGGCGCCGATCGGAGGTTGTGGCCGACTTTGGAGCTCTGGTAGGGTCACCACACCTTTGGTGGTGATGTAGTGCAGCTGCGGGAGCGTAAAAGCGTTTTCCGCCCCTCCACGCTTAGTGGCATCTGCAGCCTTTGTGGCGTTCTCCAACACACTTTTGTACCGTGCTCCGACTTCGACATGAAAGCTGTGGAAGGTAAGATCCTGACTTCTTGAGTGATTCAGAAAGTCGGAACCAATTTCAAAGCGAGATATTATTGTGTTGCCGACAACATGTCTGTCCATGTTGGTTCAGGATGAAAAGACCCGGAGGTCAAGAGGTGGACAGAGGGACCAAAGACCAGAAGGACGGTTCGTTAACAGAACCGGAATGAGTATTAGCGGCCTTTCATGATTTGGGTTCCGTCGACGCCGTCTTTACCGGACTCGACACCTGGCGGATCAAGAGGGTGCCGTCGTCCTGGCAAGCGCTAGACCTGACGGGCCCATCGACAAAGCCTGCCGGTGGGGAGGATGCGGCAACGGAGCGCGCAAGTGCAGAGCCCTTGCCTCACGTCGTGGGGCCAGTCTGGCAAGGACACAATTTTTGGTTGACTGAAGCTGTCGTTGTGCGTGAGCTAATGATTGCTCTACTGGTGAGCCTGCCGCAATATATATCGGCGTGCAAACCTTGCTGGCGCTCATTTGTTGTTCGTTTTATTTTTCTGGCGAGTGCTTGTCTCCTCTCTTTTTCTCTCTCTCTTGGCCTCTTTTCTTGGCTGTGTTCTGTCTCGCCGATCGTCATCCTTGAATTTCTTTCTGGTCTGCGATTGAACTCACCATCTTTCACCACCATGGCCAACCCCAACCGGACAGATTATGAAGGCCCTGAGCTCTCGGGCCCGGGTATTCTCTGGATCAATTCCAAGGTCACCGACCCAGTCACGCTGCCCGTCGACAAATTCACTCGCTGGTACGAGGACATCCATATCCCGGATATCATTGCTGCTCACCCTGGAGGCATCATCTCGTCGTGGCGGTATCAGTGTGCCGATTCTGGCCGTGCAGCGCCGTTCCTGGCTGTGTACAAGTGCCCCAACATGGGATTCATCCAGAGCACCGAGTTCAAGTCGATCCCCATGACACACCCCACGTTGCCGGACAACGGGCCAATTCACCGCTATGCCGACTTTGACGCGCGCTTCCTCAAGCATATTGAGACGTGGAGCAGCCCTGATGCCGCCGATGGGCGGACGGCGACGCTGGTGTCGGAGGCCATTGAGCCGGCGGCCGATCTGAGTGCTGACGCATTCAACGAGTGGTTCCGGACGGAGCACATCAAGGAGGTGGTAGCGCTGCCTGGCTGGAGACGCACAAGCCGGTTCGAGCTGGTGTTCAAGAAGGAGAACAAGGACGACCCGAACAGCGCGGCCAAGATCACGCCGCACTACCTGGCCCTACACGAGTTTGCGAGCGCCGATGTCGTGCCGGCGGCGGGAGTCGTCGGATCGTTCCCACCGGAGCTGTCGGCGGCATCAAAGGCTGTTTTGGACGGTGCACGCCAGGTCGATGTCGCGGCGTTCTCGTTTCTGCGTGGCTTTGGCGATGTCGGCACGCGCTGGGTCGACGTGGATGAAAAGCGGGTGTAGGCGAAGTATGGGCGGTGGTTAACGGCCATTGGAGCATGGTAATATATATTCATGATGATTTTTGTGCTTGTAGCGTCTGGAATGGTGAAAAGCAACGAAATAAACAAACCCCTGAAGCCAAGTCCGCATCTCGGCCGCTCCTTCCGGCCGAGTGCTCCGTGTCTGTCGCTCTTTCCGGTCTTGGTGTTCTCTCGATCTCGCCTTCTCAAAGTCTTCTATTGTCTTCGACTCTTTTCTCGTCAACACATCGGTCTGCGTCACACCTTCCTCGTACACTATAAACAAAGTAAAACAATCACCTGATCCGGGAATCGTCTTCCTAGAAAGAACGACGGGCTTCCTCTCCTAGTGTTCCTTAGTTGCACCCCCGCACGCTAAAGAGGCAAGAGCTGGGGTCTGCAAATGCCACCAAAACAGGCCGTATTACTTGGCACTAACTCGCCTTAACTTTGTCCCCATTCTCCTTTCCCACAGCGTCTCTTCACCAAAACCCACCAGCCTTCCTTCTCCTCGCACTTTGTCACCAATCCCTTCTCACCTTCACCAACAACTTGAAGACGAATCGATTTCCCAAGTCGTCAGAGCGCTGGTACTGGGGGCCGATCTGCATCCTCGCCGGCCTATCGTAGAGCAGTGTTTCGTCCAAGGTGGGCACAATCATATGGAGAACAAGGGTAGCGAGTAGCCTCAGTGGGCGTAAAAGACAAAAGTCGCAATTGAAAACAAGGGTCTCGAAGCTTATTGCTTTTTGTTCTGGGTCTGCTATTTTTGTTTTATTTTCTATTTCGTTAATCGTTTCTGATCTCATCCTTCTCGCCTTATCTCCCTTTCGCCATTTTGCAGCATCATCATCTCACGACGTGTCGTCGTCATGGAAGAGTCTTGACGAGACCTGCAAAAGGAGAAAAAAGAGAAAAAGAAAAACGAGAGAAGAGGCGAAGGACAACAATCCCTGCAACCCCCTGTCAGATCGACCAAAAATTACGAAAATTACACGATCCATGCGAAAGATATCGCGAGATTTTTAAGGGGTGAACACGGAAGACGAGCACTCTTTACAAGTCCCCAAGACTTTTTCTCACATTACCACATCGTCTTCCCGTCATCACAGACTTCAGGCCGCATCGACACTCAACATGATTCTCGGCCGGTCGTCCAAGCCGCGGTCTCGCGCGTCCATTGCTTGCGCCGGCTGCCGAGCTCGGCGCACAAAGTGCATTATCGGCGAGGGCCAGAGCGCGTGCGACCGATGCACTCGGCTCTCGAAAACATGTGTGCTCCGTGACGACGACGAGCGCAAACGGCCCGTCACAAAGGCGCAGGTGCACGCTCTCGTGCGGAGAATTGGCGCTCTCGAACAGCGACTCAGCGATGCGGGCCTCGAGATCCCGCCGACACTCGCCGACGATGTAGCAACGGCTGCAGCCATGTCTGGCAACCAGAACCAGCAATCAACACCATACAACGACGATCCGAGACAACGGCGTACGTCTATGCGTGAAGATGTCGCGGCAGCCGTGCAGGGCAGTGTCGTCTCAGCAGCAGCATTGGTCGCAGCGGCGACGGGCCACGGCCGCGGAGCAGCAGCACAAGCGGCGGCATTACGCGGCGAATCGTTATCTCCACAGCAGCAACAACAACAGCACCACTACCCATCCGGAACCACACCATCGTCGTCAACAAATGGCGGCAGCGGATCCATGTGGCCGCCGCCAGCATTACACCACCCGACACAGGATCGGAACAAGAATGCTCACGGCGCTGGTGCCAACAGAACAAACGGCAGCATAAGCGGCGCCAGCACCAACGGCAACGGCGGTGGCGGTCCTGGGATGATGATGGACGAGACAGACTCGCCAGCGAGCACAGTAGCATCGTCAGACATGGCCTCGTCTGCCATGTACAGCGAATCAGACCAGCGACGACGCTTGAGAGCTGGATCGATGAGCAATAACGGCCCCGGCGGCCACTCTCGGTATATTGGCATCACGACCAACTACCACATCTACTCCAACATGTACCACGCCGAGAAGGAAGAGACACGGCGCGAGCGCGAGAACAGCGCGGCCCGCACGCGCACGTTCCTCTCCAATATCCCGCTTGAGGCGCACCGGCACCTGATCAACCAGTTCTGGTCGTGCTACAACACAATCATTCACATAATCCACCGGCGGGCGTTTGAACTGGACAGCGGGATGATGGTGGGCGGCGGGGGCTCTACGGATGGCAACGGCAGCGAAAGCAATCGAGAACCCGAGATGATCCCAGGCGCCGGGCGCAGCAACAATGGCAGTGGCAGCTACTATTCACCCTTTTTGCACGTCTGTATGCTGGCCATTGGTTATCGGTACTCCGACCGCTCACGAGCCGATGTGCAGGCTTTTGCAACACCTGACGGCGAGTCGCTGCTGCACGAAGAGGCCAAGCGGCTCGTCGACTCTGAACTGCAGATGCCTGGCGGAATTCCGTCGCTGCAGGCCCTGCTGCTGATGGGCGATCTTGAGTGCGGCGTTGGTCGGTACAACACTGGCTGGCTGTACGCAGGCATGGCGTGTCGGTTGATCTTTGATCTGGGTCTGAACCGGCAGATTGGCCAGGCAGGACAGTCGCGGCTAGATATGGAGGTGAAGCGGACAGTGCTGTGGGGATGTGTCGTTCTGGATCGGTTCTGGGGCTTGTTTTTGGGTCGACCGACGAGTATCAAGATTGCCGACATTACCATCTCCAACAGCCCGACCAAACCGACGCCGATGCAAGGTTGTCTGCCTATGGGGCCGCAGTGCCGTTTTGAGACGCAGATTTACGATGCGCTCATCAACCTTACGGATACAGCCTCGAAACTGACCGACGCCGCCCACCGTCACTACACGACTTCGGACCCCAGCGCCTACTACTTTGTCACGGGTCTTCATCGCGAGTTGCGCAGCTGGTACAAGCACCTGCCGAGTCGGTTACAATGGACACCGGCCAACCTGGCCCGTGATCCGCCGTCTGCATTCTTCAACCTGCACCAGCAGTACCACACCATGTACATTCTCATGTACAGGCCCTTTTTGTCGGCTGGCAAAGCCACGCCAGCAGGAACACACAACACAGGCGGCGGGCAAACCAACGGCAACCC
Source organism: Sporothrix mexicana (assembly GCA_021396375.1). Classification (NCBI taxonomy): domain Eukaryota; kingdom Fungi; phylum Ascomycota; class Sordariomycetes; order Ophiostomatales; family Ophiostomataceae; genus Sporothrix; species Sporothrix mexicana. Next base: position 221,615 of record WNYC01000043.1, read on the forward strand.
CGAGCCGGCACCCAAGAATCGGAATGGAGACAACAGCAACAGCCCCTACGAGGACGTCTTTGACGACAGCGGAGGAACCGACGACGGCGACGACAATGACGACGGCATGGACCCCGAGCTCGGAACAGACATTGTGACGGAAATGGCGCGCAAGATGTGTTTTGCACACGCAATCGAGGTGGCACGCATCTACGAGGCGTTTTGCGCCCGGTTCGAGTGCCGCAGCATGTTTGTGACGGGCATGCAGCACGCGGCGACGGCGGCGTTTGCGATTGTCGAGGGCCTGGCAACACAGAGCGCAGACAAGCAGGCCGAGACGCTGCTTCACCTGCAGCGGCTGGCCGAGGCACTCTATGCACACGCCAGTGTCTACTATCCAGCGCGGGTCATGTCCAACATTTTGTTCCGCGTGCTGGGCGAGTACAGAGATAATCATGCACAGCGGCAACAGAATCCGCAACAACACAACGGGCAGCACAGCCAGCACAGCCAGCACAGCCAGCATGCACAGCAAACCCAGAATCATACGCAACACTACCAGCACCAGCACCAGCACCAGCACCAGCCTCTCCACAACCACCACATGCACCACCAGAGCATCGATATGGCCGATGCCAGCACGACGCAACCTGCGACAATTGCCCCAGCATGGACTACGACATCGACAAGTCCGGGAATGATGCAGCCACCGCTTGTTCCTGGACAAGGAGGCTCGACTTCGGATTGGACGGGCCTGATGAACAACAACGGGCACGACGAGGGCAGGGGCAGAGGCGGTGGAGGCACCTCGAACGGCGCGTCGTCGGATTTGCATGGCACAATGCTCGATGGATCTGTCGTAGCAGGTGCCGGGCCCAATAGCTTTGTCGACTTTGAGTTTGACTCGGGCATCTGGGAGTCTATCATGAATACCCTGTCACAGCCGCTGGACCTGGGGGCTTGAGAAAGCCTACCTTGATATGTTTTTGTCTATATTCTTGCACATACCATTTGATACTTTGTACATTTTCAACATTTGGGCTGGTTTCTTTTGTATAAGAGGAGCATTACGATTCACAGGAGGATTGCATGGATGAGATACGATTTACTTTTTAGAAGAGAGAAATGAATAATCATAGGCTTGAATTCAATGCGAGTACATGGTATGAAATAGTACAAGTAAAAATTACAGCAGTAAATGCAGGTAAATCAAGTCAAAACACCAATGGTACGAAACGCCCTTTCATTTCAATTGTTGTACACATTCTCCCTTCTTAGCTCGAGCGCCGGATCTTGTTCTTGATCTTCTCGCCCAGGCTGACCTTCTTCTTGTGGCCCGAGACACCGTCGCCGCTGGAGCCACTATTGCCGCTGACGCCACTAACACCGCTGGCACCGCTGCTCGTGTTGGCTGTGTTGGCTGTGTTGGCTGTGTTTCCTGTGTTGGCTGTGTTGGCTGTGTTGGCTGTGTTGGCTGTGTTGGCTGTGTTGGCCGCGTTCACGGTACCGTCAGCACCGGCAGGTCCAACGCCGAAACCGGGGGCAACACCGGAACCGAGGGCAACGCCGGAACCAGGTCCAACGCCGGAACCAGGTCCAACGCCGGAACCAGGGGCAACGCCGGAACCGGGGGCAACGCCGGAACCGGGGGCAACGCCGGAACCGGGAGCAACGCCGGAACCGGGGGCAACGCCGGAACCGGGGGCAACACCAGTACTGGGGGCAACACCAGTACTGGGGGCAGTACCAGCTCCAGTAGCGGCAGCTCCGGTTCCAACAGCTCCAGCAGTGGCGGCAGCACCGCCGCCGACGTTGCTGGTGGCAGTCTCATGGGTGTTGTGCTGGCCAGGACCATGCGAGCCAGAACCAGGGTGGCTGGAGCTGTGCGAACCAAAAGCCTGGTGGCCAAGGCCAAGACGAGAACCGCCGCCAGCCTCGGTCTGCTTGGGCTGGTTGCTGTTGCTGCCCGGCAGAATGCCCTTCTCCTCCATGATGCGGTCGGCCTCGCGGCCGGCACCCTCGCGAGCAGCGTCGAAATCACCGCCGTCGGCCTGCAGACCCGAGCTGCGAACGTACTTTTCGCCGGTGCCTTCGCCATGGGAGCTGGTCTGAGGGCCGTCTGCGCCGCCGTCGCCAGACTGGCCGGCAGCGGCACCAGCGCCAGCGCCAGAGCCAGCGCCGGAACCAGCAGCCGACTTGCCAGCGTTGGGGTGGGCACGGCCGGCATCGCCGTGGTTCTCACGGGCAACCACGTCCAGAGGTCGGGGACCAGGCCCGTCGAGATTGACCTCGTCGGTAGCGCCGCCGCCGCTGCTGGGGACCTTGGAGTCCTTCATGCCGGCAGCACCAGCCGATGTGGAAGTGCCGGCGGGGTTGGAGGAGTTGTTGTTGTTGTCATTGTTGGAGAAGGAGTTGCTGTAGGAAGAGGGGGCGTTATTGTTGTTGCCCGAGAAAGATTGGGGCTTGGCGCCAGCAACACCAGCGCCAGCAACACCGGCACCGGCGCCAGCAGCACCAACTCCGGTGATGTCAGAGTCCGGCCGTCTCGCACCCTCACGCTGTGACTCCGAGTAACGCGCGTTGGCGGCGTCCTGCTCTTGCTTGTTGCCGGCATCGTAGGGCTCGCCCTTGGAGGTGTCTCCCAGGACGCCCGAGATGGGCTCTTCGGCGCTGTTGGGGATGGCGCTGCCGGGGGTGGCCGAGCTGTTGTAGTTGGCCTTCGAGGTGGCAGCGTTAGCCGCGATGCTGCTGTGGTTGTTGCTGCCATAACTGCTGGCGCTGTTGTTATTGAAGGCGGTGTTGTCGTAGTTGGAAGAGTTGGCATTGTTGAAGTTGCCAGTCTCGGAAGTGGTGTTGTTACTACTATTGTTGGGCCAGACGGCCTGTGCAGCGGCATTTGCCATGTTGTGGACGCTCTCCATGATGTAGGGTGTGTTATGAGACGTGTAAGTGTCAATTGATGTAGACGTGGTGGGTATATGGACTGTGTTAATAATTGGAATGTTGGGTGTAGAGAATGTTGATGGGGGAATTGAGGCACAGAAAGGGAGAAGTGAACACGGGAAGGAGACGTGCTATATAATGGTCAATTTATGCTAGCATGGAAGGAAAGAAGGAGCCAAAGAGGGAAAGAAGACAAAATTGATTTGTAGCTCCCCTCAGTTGCTCGCTGACGTCGGTAGGTCCTCCCTCTTTTAGTTTCTGGTCGTCTGGTCGGCCTCCAACAGGAAAGAACAAGGAAACGGGGGTTGAGAGGCAAGGATGTCTGGCTGGCTCCGCGGCGCCGGCCCCATAGCTCCTTTCCATCGATCGAACTAGCATCGAGACAAGAAAGACAAAAAAGACAAGCCAAAGGCAAGTCAATAAAAGCGGGTATATCGGACGAGGGCCTCTTCGTCGATCCGAGAGCGACGTGCTGTCGCTCCTTCCCTATCTGGCTACAATGGTTATCCGTCTATGTGGTATGGTGATTGTTTCGCCATTTCGTCTACTTATGCGTTGTCTAAGATGGGTACATGTTTGTGCTTGGTAGGCCCATGAGCTATCTCCCTGTGTTTCTTTACTAAGGCGACTCTGCCACATGACTGATTGCTTTTTCGGCGGCCAGCAAAGGCGACAATCCGAAAAAAGTATCGCAATAAATATTTAGACGTGATTTTATTGAAGTTTTTCAGGTCCACCACAAGTATCTCGATCCATCTCAATTCCATCTTGAATTGTTCACCTGCATGTTCATCCAACGTCGTTGTGCAGCTGAATGACGTCGGTGTGATTTTGGCCAATTACGTCACTGTGCGATTGAAAGTCCCGTCGACGATGAGAAAAGTGGGTCTTTCCACACCCCCACCAAAATACAGGTGGTCGGCCGCCACAAACTTACACAGTACCTAATGCGGCGGGCTGGAGCTTGTGATGCTTGAGATGCTTGAAATGCCTGGGCGGGGCGGGGCCTGAATGGGCCTGGCGAAGCGTGGTTAGTGGGCATTTCGCACGCTAAGGCGCTAATGTGAGACAGGGATGTGCCCGACAGTGACATGGTGCAGCTCCGTCCATTGAAAGGAAAGAGAAGATCGATAGACAACTCGAGTGACTTCGTTTGATTTTGGTTCACCACCTCCAAGGGCACAATCTACTCCGTAGATTTTTGTGTTCGTTGGATGCACTGGCTGTTTAGCCAAGTCTGCTAGCGTTTTGATGAAGAAGATGTACATTTGTATTTTGTTTTGCGTGGTAGTACTTGTACATGCGATATTACATTAAACTGGCGTTAAGGAGAGAAAGAAGGAAAATGGAGGAAAAAGTAAAAAAAAAAACAATAAAAAAGACAGATATAATAAAAGAGAGAGAGCGAGAGACCGGAAAAAAAAAGTGTGCATATCAATGCATAAAGACAGATGGTAGGAAAGTGTGACAGTAAGGAAATTGTGAGGTATCAATGAGTTCCAGTGAGTTCCGAGTTCCGATCCTTTACATGAGAGACGAAAGAAAAGAGGAAAAGAATGAAAGAAAAAAATGTGTGCCTCTACAGCAGGACTGCAGCGGCAAAGACACCGACGGCGGCAGCCAGACCGCTGCTGGCCATGCCGAAGGGAACAGCGCCGGCGGTGACGACGACGCCGGAGCCGGAGCCAGTCTTGGAGGCAGTCGGCGAGAAAGTGCCGCTCAAAGTGCCGTTGGACGAGCCAGAAGAACCAGAGGCAGACGAACCCGAGCCGGAGCCACTGCCAGAGCCACTGCCGGACGAACCGCTGTTGCCCTTGCCGGAAGTCGGGACAGCCGTCGGGGGCGTGAAAGTCTCGACAATGGGCGACGTGCAGGGGACCAGGACGATAATGTTGGTTGTCGTGGGCGTGATGGCCAGGTGAGCGCCGTTGGTGGTGGTGACAGCGCTGCCGCCGCCGGTGGGGCCCTTGCCGTGGCCCTTGTTGGTGTAGGTCTTGGTAACAACGTAGGAAGTCTGGTACGAGGCCGGGCAGTTGACGACGGAAGCGGCACAGCTCGTGATGGTGAAAGTCGTGGTCGACAGGACGGTCGAGGTGACGGCATTGTCGCCGGGAACGCTGGCGCTGGTGGCAGGGACAGACGAAGTAATGGCCGGGCTGGAAGACACGAGAACGGCCGACGAAGTAATGGCCGGGCTGGAAGCAGGCGTGGAAGAGACTGCGGGAGACGAAACAGCTGGTGAAGAACTGACTGCGACAGACGAGTTGCGGGCAGGCGAGAACGAGGGCGACTGCTGGGCGCTCGACTGGCCGTGGTTGTAGCTGCCGCCAGAGCCAGAGCCAGAGCCATGGCCGGAGCCCTTGCCACCAGAGCCATATGAGCCGGAGCCAGAGCCAGAGCCGTAGCTACCGCCCTTACCACCGGAACCGTACGAACCAGAACCAGAGTCCGAGCCGTAGCTACCGCCCTTACCACCAGAACCCTTGCCGCCGCCGTACGAGCCAGTCTCCTTGGAACCGCTCGAGGCAAACGTCACTGTGCTCTGACCGTCGTACTTGCCGCCGCCCTTGCCGCCGCCGAGAGCGCTCGTCACCTGGCTGGCAATCGAGCCCCAGCACTGCGTGGCCGTGGGCGCCGACAGAAGCGTCGTCGAGATGGTCGGGACCGCGCCAAACGTCTTGTAGTCGACCTGCACGTCGGCCTTGGCATAGGCGCCGACGTTGCAGTCCCAGTACTCGCGCGACTGCAGGCCGCAAGACTGGGACGTCTCGATGATGCTGACAAACTCGATGATGTTGGCATAGACGCCGACCTCGAGACCTGCGCCAATGCCGACAATGCTCGTGCCCTCGGCGCCACACTGCGTCCGAACGCGCAAATCCGCCTTGAACGTGGCCAGGCCGCTCTTGACAGACACAGGCAGCGACTGCACCTTCAGGCCGTCGAAGAACGACTTGGTGATGGTGCCCTGCAGCAGACTGGCCTCGACGAACGCGCCCTCGGCTAGCGTCACCTGGAAACCGCCGGCGTCCAGCTCAATCTTTTCAGACAGCGAGAACACCAGGTCCACAGCAAAGACGATGCCGACGTCCATGCCCTGGACGCCCATGCCAATCGGCGTGTTGGACGTGAACAGGTTGATCGTGTAGACAGCCGACTCGCTGACGGCCACGGCCAGGTCCACGTACGCCTCGACGCCCGAGAAATCCAGGCGAAGCGTCGGGTCGACCAGCGTGGCGTCCGTAATCGAGGCAGCAATCGATCCCTTGGTGTAGCACGTCTTGCACTCAATGGCCATGTTGACCATGCCGCCGGCACCGTTGGGGTACGCGCCGTCAAAGAGCATCTCGTTGTTCCAGCTGTGGGCCATGTCGAACGTCGCAGCAGTGCGTGACTCGAGGCCACGGGCCTCCACAGGGCTGGCAACAGCCAAGGGGCCCGCCTGGACAAGCGAGGCAGCCAAAGCAGCCCAGCCGATAGGGCTGCGAGCAATCATGTTGATAGGAGGGAAGAGTATACGAGGGGATGCGAGAAATATTCAAAGAAAAAAAAAGGGGGGGTAGAAGAAAAGTGCGTGGAAGAAGCGAAAGTATAGTCAATATACGACCTGGAGAGGAAACGACAGGCAGAGGCGGTGCTAGACCAGAAAGAAGTGAATAGAAAAGAAAAGAAAGAGGAATGGACCAGTTCGTCTAGAGGAGGACCTTGATTTCGGCTTTCTGGGTTGAGTAAACGACAGATGAAGATGAGCGAAAGACTTACAGAGAAAATGAAAAGGAAAATAAAAGGAAGAGGAAAGTAAAGGAAACAGAAGTCGAGTGAGAGACGATGGAAACGAAGGAAGGTGAAGAGAAAAGAGAGACAAGACCGAGAGGAAACACAAAAGAAGGAGGGAAACAACCGACTTTATGGACAGGAGCGAGGATGAGAAAACATGAGAAAGGAGGAAAGGTTGTATGAGAACGGGACTCTGAGAGACGGGGTCAAACGACTGCAACGGTCACCTCCCGGCAGGGCCACTTACACGACGAGACAGGAGAGGCAGGAGAGGCAGAGGTCTCCATGTCGAAGTGGGTTTCCTAATTAGGCAAGGCACAGAGAACGGGGGCGGAGACAGGGTCAAAGTGAAGTCGACGAGCCTAACACAACAAGGAGGAGGCGGCCAGAATAGACTGAAGACCGGAGATGTTTGCCTCCCGTTAGACAAGTGATGGGCAGTGATGGGTCTGTTGGCGGGCGGAGGGGCAGGGGGAGAGGGGAGAGGAACGATCAAGCTTAACGAGGGTGAGGTAAAAAGAAAAGGATCACGATAAAAGAATACTTTAACGATAAAACAGAAAACACAGCGGAAGACTCACCAAAAAACAAAAGAAACTCAGAAACTCAGAAACAGGCCCTCTCTGCACCAAACAGCAAAGCCTCACTCGTTTCATGAGCGAGTAATACGGCAATGCTCCGTGCCCCGTGCTGCTCCAGCGTCGTATCCACGATGTGCTCAGATCAGAGGCCCATATTTCTGCACAAGCTCGAGATACTACTGTACATGTACCGAGCAGGGCCAGACTGGGCTAAATCGCCACTTGTTCCTTCTCTATCTTTTCATATTTCCGAATTCTTGCGTCTTTATCTCGGCTCGACATGAGCAAATTCAAGCTCGTGATGCGCGCTATTTTGATGCTGTTGGATGATAGTATTGTAGACTGTTGGCCTTCGACTGTCAAAGACGTTGGAATCGGCAAACGTTATTCAAGAACGGCCCGAAAAGATATTCTGTTATGAACCAGGTTGTCCGGATACAGAAGAAAATGCACTGAAAGTACCCAAAGAACTCCAAGAACTCCATTATGATCACCATACGCATAATGGGATGAAAGGCTGAGTTTCTTGACTCTGTTCCCGGGCTATGACCTTGTGCCTTTTGTGCTTTAACTTTCTTTCGACACACTCTGGCTGTCAACCCATGTCTGCATTTTTACTGGCCACTACTCCAAAAGTCTGTGCATTAAGCTGTGAGGCTCATCTCAGGGGCAGCCAGGCAGATGGGCGGACAGTCGATGAAGAATTAATGAGAAATCAAGCCAAAATGGCCACAATCAACAGCTATTCGTCCTTTTCGATCGAAATCGCTAAAAGACACAATATGCTAAAATGTCAAATGTTAGTAGACTTATCAAAAGAGACGAATGGGGAGTTGCCATGCCACATGTTCCGCTTTCGACTACCTCGTGCGACCGCCGGACTGGGCGAGTCTAATGCAGGAACATAAATGAGTACATCGATGCTCTCAACATACATCAACGTAATCAAGTATCCTAAAAAAACACGCCAAAAGACTAACGAAGACGCCGAACACCATTCACTCGCCCGAAAGAAGTCGGCCGTCGAGTCGAGCAAAAATATACCGAGGCCTGTCCACCACAGGCCGCTCCAAGCAAGCGGGCTAACAAGCAACAGATTGAGAACTAAAATATTAAGACTGTAAAAAACTAACAGATTAAAAAAAGTATTCCCGCGAACAGTGTCCGGCCAGGGGCAAATACAGGAACCGCAATGGTAGGAAGTGCTGTGACTGGCAAAAAAAAGTCACGATTGAGACGAGACGAGTTGATGGGTTGAAAGGCTCCGCCCGAGTTGACAACTCGTCGTTCACTTTCTCTCTTCTGTCTAGTCGTCTTCACTTACATCCACGCTCTGGCCAATGACAGCGTCGCATTTGGGTGGAGACACCAGGTACACAAAGGCCGTCCCCCAAAACGTGCAACCCAAATTCTCTAACACGCCAGGGGGCAGGAACAGGGGGTGAGGGGCGAGACCTGGAGGCAGGCCAGGCAGGTCCGGAGACTGGCCTGAATAGAGTGGATTCCCTCGCTCCTTCCCCTGCATCCCGTACCCAGGCTCGCCAGGTTCTGTGAGGCTGAAGGACGACAGGGAAGGAGCACTCAGAGCACTTTGGGTCCAGACCAGCTCGACCAGCTATTGGCCATTCTCGACGTATGGTCGAGGAAGGAGCCAATGTGCAGTATCCAGTCACAGGCCACAGTTGAAAAGGGGAAATAAAGTGCAAAATGACCAGTGTTGCCTTTCTTTGCGGATAGGCTCCTCTGTCGTCGTGGTAATTTCTGTGTATTTCAAAGTTGCAGAGAGTTCATTTCAAAATTTCCACCATTAATACAGTCTGCTAATGTTCGCTGTGCTGAATATGGAAAATTTTGCACAGAGATGCGACTTCCTGTTACGATGGCGCTGGCGACGACCGCCCAGAGTAGCATCTGCTCCACACCATGAGAAGGAGCCATCCAGGACGCGACCACGACACAAAAAATAGAAAGAGCTCACGAATCTGAGAAAAGGGAAAGACAAAAAAATCCAAGGCAAGTGCCAACAGAGCCACACTGACGATACTAGTCCAGGACAGTCCACCCGAAACAGGCCCGGGCTCGTTCTTTCTTTTTGCGGCCGGTTCACGTCTCTTGCCTGCTTCCCCGTACTCGTCTGGCTGTCTTCCCTCATTCCTCCCTTCTACTCTGTACCTCCCTCCTTCCTGGATACGTTGCCGAACCAGCCCAACAGACAAGCTTCCACGCTTGTGTTCCAGGTTGGCCATTGTGCTGCCCGTGTGGGTCTCCCTTTCCTCGTTGTTTTGTGAGATACCGTATTCTTTCCATCTTCAACGAGATGTGGAGCCCTGAACTCTACGGTACTTGGGTGCACCTGCCGGAGATTCCGTCGACTTTCCGTCGGCTTGATATCACTTGATATCTCGACCATCATAGATATATCAGCAACTTCAGCAACTAGCACGAGGGGAGTAGACGACTAGACAAGTGCGGAGCCTCGATCGAGGCACTCAAAGGCCCCTAAATCTCTAGATCAGTTGCGCGATCTCAACCAGAGCACATTATGCAGCCACGACACAACCCACCAGAGAACCCAAAACACCACAAAACACGCAAAAGCCGGCACTAACAATCCAGACTACTGGGAACTGATCCGGAACTAACACGTCCAAGACCCTTTTTTCGGTCGGCTTGTCTTCCCTTTTCTGCTTTTAACCCTCTTCTCCATCTTTCCATGATATCTACTCAAAACCTCGAGGGAAGAGACAGGTGGAGGAGACAGGGAATATGGAAATAGAGAGAAATAGAGAGCCGCCTGGCATCATCACAAAACAAGACAAGCTCCGGGTCTCGTTGTCAGCCGCGGCGCTTGTCCTTCTGGCGTGCTTCTGGCCATCCGCCGATATCTTTTCGTCTTGAAGTCTGTCACAAGATATCCTGTCTCTCTATGTTGTGTTTGTCTCCCTCTAACTCTGATTCCGACTTTGCTCGATCGGAACTCTGTTGACTCTCCGGAGATGCAAGATTCGGGACAGACCGACTGATAGGCACGACAGATGGGAGCGCCCGGAACCACAGGAGATTTCTGGCATTTTGTTTCGAATCTCGTCCCGACAGAGCCATCAGCGCCCACGTGCTCTCCGGACCGCTGGCATTCCATAAGATACACTCGCACGTGGGCCGTAGTCAGGGCACAAGGAGGCGACAAAATGACAAAAAGACAGAAAAGACAGCAGGAGGCGATGTTCAACGGAGGATGCCGTTTTGTCGAGGCACAATCTCAAGCACATGCCTGGAGCAATACTGCCAAAGTCGACATGTCGGAGCCGAAGCACTGATTTGAGAGGCGAACATTCGAAGTAATCAACACTGGATGCATCAAACAATATCCCAAAGCAGGGCGCCGAACAGGGCAAAATGAAGCACCGTTAAGCAATTTTTCAATTTCACAATTTCACAATACCAGGTAAATGAAGATGCTACGACGAGACGGCAATATCTCGAAAAAGGTCACAACAATACGGCAATGATGGGCGGCATTTGTGACCTGTCTGCTCTATCCTCGGAATTGTCACGCCCTCGCGTCCATCTCGGCGAGCTGAATGGCCTGTGATGAGCTGAGTGACCAAAGGAACATACCTTTGGCTTTTATGGATAGTTTGTGTTGTTGTCTCGACTTTCTGTGTAGCGTTTCTCGTATTCTCGTGGTGGCTGTTTGGCAAAGTCTCGTAGGAATTCTTCCAAAGTCACTCTCTACCTTTATTTCTTCTCTCGAAAGTTTTATCTTTTTTAATTCGAATGAAACTGCACTCGATGAAACAGTAAAAAGAAAAGGCTGAAGTGTGACGAGCTTCAACCATTTGCTCCCAAATATAGACTTTAAGGTTGTTTCAGGATCACCAAAACGGATAGTCAAGGACAGTCCAAAAATCCGGGCAAGGAACCAGCTCCCACGAAAATCAATAAATAGAACAAGACGATCGAAAAGGCAAAAGCAGAAAGTAAAAATACATGCAAAACCCACCGTCCTGGGCCGTGGAAGGGACTTGTCTCAAAATCTTGAAAAGAGAGGGGAAAGGGACAGGGCTCACGATGAGAACCTGAGAATGGCTGCAGTCTGGGCAACGGCCTGGGCAGCGGTGTGTCCCAAAGCACCCCATAATGCAACGTGCCCCGTGCTCCCAAAACCCCCTCCACGCTACTCAGTCCCGACAAAAAGGGGGACTTGATGGCATTGCTGTAACGGCATGTCGGCTCCTTTAATATTACAAAACTCACCAAGCTCCCACGATCGATTCACGATGGTACCGTTTGGTGACTTTCTTTACCTCATTGTACCAGCATTCAGTCTTTTAATAGCAACTTTCCGGGACACTAACGTCAGGCACGACTTCGGGTCCTTGCCGCTGGATCTCATCGACTTCGATTTGCAAGCATGACTACAAATGCCCAGTACGGCATATATGACATACTACAGCATTGACCTGCACGCTCTTTAAAACCTGCTCCTGAGCCCGCCTCTCACACTCCAAGCCTCCGCTCTGATTGTTTCACGCCGGTCGTATTGAAGCAGAGAAAACGACACTCAGAAACAAGAGGTGCCCGCAGTGGTAGGAGGACTGTTCTGCGAGGTGCACTTCTATGCAAAGTATGATTGATGTTGGTCGCATTGGCAAAAGATAAAGACTCGTCTGACATAAGAGGGTGGAATATTATGAAGCAAGCATTTCTGGCCAAAAAAGATGACCAATACATGAAAGAGGGTTACAGGCCCAAACAGGCCACGAAACGAGGCGGCAAGAACGTCAATATCACGTCTCAAAACCTCAAAACTGACGATGCGCCATCTGGGTGAGGGGAATCTGTGATAAATATGCAACCAGGAGCAGAAAGAGAACTAAAGAAGACCCAAAAAAATAACCAATGAAAACCAGTTGACCGAGGGGATGTGTAGATGCGCCAATAACACCCTGTGCTGAATGCCGGGAAAGCGAGTAAAAGAAAATGTGCAACCCCTCTGCAGAGGAGGAGAAGGGACAGAAAGAATGAGCGAATAAGATGGCGGGGCGAAAGTTAAAGGCGTCTGGAGAGTAAGAGGAGTGTGGGCGCAGGCAGTCACTTGATGCTTGGCCTTATGCGGAGCCTCGTCCTCGTTCTCTCGTTCACATCCTCAACTTCGATCTTCTTCGCCTCTTCTTCTCCATTCTTATGCCATCCCTCCGCTCAGTTCACCATGCAGAGAAGCTCAGCCTCGAGGATGAACTTGCCCTCCTTGTACTTCTCCGAGTTCTCGTATGCCTTGTCATACTTCCAGCCGACAATCTCGCTGCATCCACGGCACTTTATGTCACGGACGACGTGACGGCCCGTTGTCATATTGCGCTCGGCCGCCTCGCCGGCGTCGACATTGACCACCGAGTTGAACAGGTACGCCTTGCCATGCTGGCCACGGAAGTTCTACCACGCGTTAGTACACAGTACACGACAAACGTAATCGACAGACGGGCCCACAGGGATGCCTTACTCTGCTAATAATGTCGTCGTGGTTGGCGAGATGCGCTTTGCAGCTCTTGCAGCCGTAGATCCGAGCGCTATTAAGGTACGTGTTATACGTAAGACCCATGGTTGCTGGTTGCTGGTTGCTGATTGCTGATTGTTTGTGTGTGCTTGTGTGACGGTGATTGAGAGACCGGACCGGTCGGGCGTTAAGTAATCAGATTGGAGGATAAAAAACGGCGATTGACTCGTTTGATCTGACAAACAGCGGGTGATCCAAGAGAAGAGCTCCGGAAGTCTTTTGGGTGTGCACTGTTTGTCTGTTCGTTCTCGTCGATGGCGAGATGTCTTATCGGTCGCTGTTTATGCGTATCTCTCCGGATCACTTTATCTTTATCGTCAATGATGGGCCTTGGGAAGGTGCGACGATAAGTTAATGCTGATGGGCGGGATTGTCGGGAGGGAGCTAAGTGGGCTGCAGATGGAGCTGGGAGCGCTAAGAGCGGGTGGAATGCGTGGGAGACGAGACTGCGAGAGAGCAGAAGATGAAGCGATGTGATGCGGCGTTGATGATACGGTAGAAAGATGAAGTTGGGGAAGAAGAAAGGATGTAAAGTAGAGATGGAGAAAGAGAGGAAGAGAAAGAGAGGGAGAACGAGGAGGAAGGCACACCAAGAGGGGCCAGATAGCTAGTGAAGTAGGAGCGATGGCGTACACAAGGGAGTGAATGAGGGCGGGGAAAGAACGTTCCTTGTGCCTTTTGGGGAAGCACCACAGCGCATGACCAGGTGACGACACAATGCGGCACGGGAGGAGCGATGCAGGCGGTCGTTGGTGGGGTTGGGCTAGGCAACCTGGCCGCCAGTTAGAGGCCAGCACCTACCCAACCGCCCCAAATTCCCCAATCAAGTGCAAATAGTGCAGAAGGCGTTGCAGTTGTGCAACATTGGGCATTGGACAGACGTGATTACAGAGTAAGGCGGCTCAGCAGCAAGGGCGACCAACATCTCACCAGAATCTTCCCGTGGTGCAATGACACTACTAATACTCGGAAGGTGCAGGAAGGAAGTGTCAACTGGCACTGACCCCAAGAGAACTACGAGGAAGCTGCTGAGGCATACTTTACATGAGATGACGGCATGATTAGAAAGATCAGGAACGAGATATTGCACAGTTTCTGTATTTATTTTGGACTGCGACCGTTCTAACCGGAGCGATTTCAGAGGCCCATTGAAGAGCATGAAGAGAGTTTCAAGACAAGAGAAAAAGAAAAGGGCAGGATAAAATTGTACAAAGAAAGAAAAGACGCACACAGAAGACATCAGAAGACATCAGGCTGACATGGAAATGAGAAATGGAAATCAAATGGAAAACAGGAAAACAGGAAATCAACGCGCAAGATCTTCGTTCTGCAGTAACGACTGTGCGCGCGGACGCCGCATCTATGCCCGGGGGAAAGATAAAAAGGAAATAAAAACCGATACCCAAATATGTACAAAGAGAACCAGAGAGTTGACAGCCAGGCTGCCGGTGTTTTGTGTGTTTGTTAAGCAGGCTAGGCTTACCACGAGAATGCCTCCTCGACAAACTCAATGGCACCCTGGTACTGCCGCTGGCGGACTGCACGCCGAACCTCGTCGCTCAGTGCACCAGGACCACACACCGACACACCCACGGTGCCCACCTGGTTCTCCATCTCAATGCCCAGCAACGTGTCGATGTTGGGGCGGCCCGGGAACATCTGTACCGTCGCGCTCGGCGAGTGGATCTCCTTGGTCGACCGCGGCCGGCTGACAAAGAGCATGATGCGCAGCACGTCGCGGCGCTTGTCCATGGCCAGGATCTCCGTCATCCACGGCCGGATCCACTCCAGGTGCTCGGGGCTCTGGATGATCCACACAAGCACAATCTTGCGGGCGGCGACCGTGCCGTTAGCATAGCCGACAACCAGATCGCGCACATGCGGAACCGCCTGCGTGACACCGACACCACCGGCAAACAGCATAACCGTGCCGTACGAGTGCATCTGGTGCAGACCACCGTACGGGCCCTCGACGAGGCAGTTCGTGATGTACCGGCCATCGGGGCTCTGGGCGGCCTTCTTGAACAGCTTGCTCGTCATGCCTGTGCGGCCGCGAATGATGAACGACATGCTCGTCTTGCGCATAGCGAGAACGTCCTGCCGGTTCATGGCCAGCTTCTCCGTGTCCAGTGACTCGGCCTCCTCGCTCCAGGCGACGGAAAACGGATGCGACTGCCACAGGCCAACGCTGGGGAAGTAGAGGTAGGCGTGCTGGCCAGGCTTGAAGTCCCAGGAGCGGGCCATGGTGACAGTGACGCGGCAGGCGTTGCCGGGCAGGGCCTCAACGAGCGTCTTGGTGCCGCCCTGGCCGACATTGTGGTACATGACGCGCAGGACACGGGCGAGGCGGTCAAAGGCCCAGAGAGCAACAACACCGTACAGGTAGACGATCTGAGGCAAGTTCTTGAGCTTGAGATGGTACCACACACCCATGACAGCAACAGCTGCAGCGAGAATGTGGATAATCTTGAACGTCTCGTAAAATGCGTGACGGAGAGGGCTCATGGCCTGGACACCGATGAACAGGAACGCAACAGTCGCAACGAAGCCGAACAGCATGTACCGGACAGTGAAGGCCGTGTGGAAGGCTGCACCCCAATCACTTGCGGCGGCTACCGGGATCAGGAAAGCCAGCGTGTGCATCAGGGCCTCGAGAATAGCAATGCGACCAAACCAACGGTGCAGAAGGTTGAAAGTGTCAAACGACATGCCCGTCAGGCTAATCAGCGGGTTGTTGCGGCCCGCCATAAGGAACAGCGGGATCATGTTGATGACAGACAGGACACCACTGCGGTTGCGGAGCTGCGCAGCGGCTGTAGCGAAGTTGCTGTGAAGCTGGATATCGATGAGGCAGAAGACAACATTGGTGGCAAAGTAGGCGGTGAGGAAGGCAAGCTGCAGACGGGTCGGTAGGGTTCCAATGTTGACGGCCGAGCTCATCTGGATCTCACGGTTGTGGCGCTTGTGGAAGATCGGGGCGTAGACAATGTTGCGCTTGAGCCACGACATCTGAGGGTCGGCACGGGCGTAGAAGCGCTGCGTCTCGTTCTGAAGAGATGTGACGGTACGGACATGGCGGAGACCGGCATAGACGGCACGGTAAATGAGCATGGCAGCAGCCACAGAGCCAGCAATCAAAAGAAGATAGTGGCCCAGCAGCTTGTTCTCCAGGCCCGGGTTGAAAGCCGGAGCGGCGGCGGCAGCGGTGCCGTTCTGGGCTGCAGCGGCTCCAGTCGTGTTCGAGGCACCGGCGGTGCCGTTGGCCGCGGCGTTCATGGCATCGAGGCCAGTGGCGTTTTGACTGGCACCAGACATGGCCGTTTGTGTCGAATAAAATCGGAATTCGAAAGGCTGAAAAAGATGGTGCGAGGCCGGAAACCAGCCGGCTGAAAAAAGAAGAGAGAGCGAATACGACGAGGAGGAAGGCGGCTCTCCAAGTCAAGACAAGAAAGATGACGATATGTGTGAGCGTGTATTTTTTCGATCTTTGTTGCGATGTTCGTTCTCGGTTGTTGCGTCTTGGCTTTCTGAAAAGTGAGTGCTTTGCGGATCGACCAGCGGGAAGTGGTAGAAAAGAACAGGTGAAACGTTGACTGAGTATGCTCGGGGGCGTCGATTGAACAGGTTCGAAGCAGGTCTTGGCACGGTTTTATACTCTTCAGATGTGGCGGCTCTGTTACCTTGCTGTCTGTCAATGCAGGTTGTTCGTGTGTTTGTCGGTCTCGTTCTCCCCAATCGGTTTGCGTGATCCGAAGGAGACGAAAGGCTGAGCAAATGGTGACAAAGGCTTTGTTGTGAACGTCCGTCGATGTTTGTGCTGTGAACAATAGGCTCGGTTGTGTAGAAGAAAGCGAACTGAACAAAGCAAGGCTGGTGAAAGAAAGGAACGAAATGGTCGAACAGTCGAAAAGGCGAGTGGTCGAAAAAGGAAAAGAAAAAGAAAGCAAAAGAGGAAAAGGAAGAAATATCAAGCAAATCGGGAAGAGTTGAGGACCGGCTCGTTGGTCTTCCACAAAAACAGGATAGATGAAGAGAAAGGTCTCGCCGCGCTGGGCAGTCTGGGACAGATTGACGTTGTGATGCGTCGATATTGGCTTTGGAGGTGGTTGGTTGTCATTGATGGCCCAGAAATTGCAAACGGGACCGCGAGGAAAAAATATGGCGGTAGAAATGAAATGGAAATAAAAAAAAAAAAAAAGAGAAGGCGGAGAAGCGAAAGAGAAGGAAAGCACGGTACGGCTCCGTGGAAGCAATAACACACACGAGGAAGGAGGAATGGGGGTTGGAAATGGAAGGAAGGGAGGTGGGAAATGGAAAGAAGAGAAAAAGGGAAAGAGGAAAAAGATCAAAATAATAGCAAACAGAAGGAGCGGCAAAAAGAGAGATCGAGATAGATTGTCGACGGTGTGGTGCCTTCCTTCTTAATAGATCTGCCTCTGGGCCGCTCTTTGGAGAGAAAGAGCAGGTTAGAGAGGGAAGGAAAGGACCTGGCAGGGGAGGGGGGGGGTGCCTTCCCCTTTTGGCAGTTTCTTGCATTTTTGACGATGCGCACGCTTTTCCACCCACACCCCTCCCCTCTTTCCTCCCCTAACGCCACCCCGGCTGCATACATTTACAAGAAAATTTGTGCAGGCACGTCAACCCTGGTGAAACCCCACCGACGTATGCCAGTCGTGGCTTCCAGATCAGTGTCTTTTGTGTGTTCTGTGACCGTTCTGAGCAAAAAGCAAACAAACGGACCAGGACAGGCACAGGGATCATTCGGGGCAGGCACAGCACAAGGAAGGCGCAATGCTGTGTTTCTCTGTTCCTGTGTTTCGAGCAATTGTGTGTTCGCCGGGCGTATCTCTCCTCATCCCCTTTCCCTCTATCTTGTGCTCCTGGTACGAAATAGAGCGGCGCTACAAACACACGAAAACACAAACACGACCAAAGCAGAAAACAGGGAAAACAACATGCAGCAATGCCGGTGCACCACAGGTACTCAGCACGCCCAAGACAGCGTGCAACAAGCAAGATCGCAGATACGAGACTTCTACGGCGCCCTCTCTTTCCCTCTCTCTATCTCGAAATGAAGTGCACCACTTTGTACGAAATAGAGTTTCTGATACTGCACTCATCCGCAAATTGGCTGAACCACCGAGCGTTTTGTCCATATTGCCTCGACCAGCCTAGGATTCCGACCAGGATCTAGACCTGGCAAGTCTTTGGAAGAGACACGAGGAGAGCAATGAGTAATGTGGTGATGTTCAGCTGCCCAGTTTGCCCAGAAATGCGAAGCGTCTGTTCCATCTCGAGATCTGTGCTGAGAGTGTTCGATAGATTGCAGCCCTGGCGTCTGGCCCTATGGGCCTCTTCCCCCGCCTTGTTGACGCTCGGCAGTGCAACAGTGCAACACACGACAAAAACACAACAAACACTCGTTGGCAGCGGCGTCATTGCTTCATTGTTCTACCCTGCCCATTGTTTGCCAGAAGCCTGCACAAAGTGGCTTTGTTTGTTTGTATCTTTCATGTAAGTGTGGCGCCATTGTTTTGTGTTGTTTTATTTGTCTTTGTGCATTTTTGTCTGGTCATCTTTTTTTTGGGATGTCTGCCAACAATGCGTTCGTTGACGGTTTCTCTATTCGTCACTGACTTGCACATCCAGAGGGGTGTGTCTTTTACTCTTCTGCAAAATGTTAGTCTGTCCCAGCGTCTACGTCGTATTCTGGCTGACGATCTACGGAGTAGCCAGTGGTTTGTTTGTCTGTGTTCGATGGTTCTCTGCGGCCCCCCTGTGGATTTGTGGCTCCCTCTTTACCTTCGTTGCTTTTTCACTCCCTCACCATCAAGATGTCTGTGTTCTTCTCGGCGATCCGCCGCAGGGGGAAAGGGTTCCACACAAGACCCAACACCAGCCGACCCCTGGCTTGGGGCGGCCAAGTATGCAAAGTCGTCTTGGATAACGAAACGAAAAACTCGTTCTTTGCTCACTGTCCACAATGTTATTATCAAAAACGCACAAACCTAACACCTTGACCAGTTTTCTGTTACCACCGTCGATTTGCCGGTATCAACGACTTGCCGCACGCTCGAGCGCTTCGATATGCCGCGACAGCGTGTAAATAAACATCGAAACGATCTTTCTATTTTAACCAGCAGCCCCTTGTCACAGATGACAGAAGCGCTCAGGGACGCGCCTCTGAACAGCAAAAACACATGCACGTCGTCGCTGGCTTACGTATGCTATCGGATGTCTTCTGTACTGCATCAACGTATTGTTCTTGTTTGCACCATAACGCCCACAAGTATCAAGACGGCCAAGATCAAACGACGGGCAAGTCGGGCCCTTGAAACGCACTAGTCCTAGTCGAGGCACAAGTCAGGTGCAGTCAAGGACGGTGCATGTGTGGGCCTGCCTCTGTGCTGGGCGATCAAGGATGCCAGAAAGCGGTTGGCTGCTGGATGGCGCTGGAATGCTGGAATGTTGGTCGAGAGAAGCAGTGGAAAAGGGGCAAGCTGGGTTTTTTGCAGCGGCTCGAGGCCCGTCTGGCTTGCCTCTGCGAGGTCAAAGTGCTGCTAAACTCGCCTCCCACCCCACACGATCCACGGCTAAGATCCAACCAGCCAGCGGACAGCGCGCGCAGACTAACATCTTCCCCTGGTCGTGGTGTTAGACGGCAGGTACTCCACACAAGTGATTGGCTCGCGGCGTCTTCCAAACGTGAAACAAAGGGAAACAGCCAAAGGCAACCGGCGAATCAGAGGCCTGTCCCTTGCAGCTTGCCAAGAGAACCGCTGGTCTTGCCCTGCATCTTGGCCTGGTTGGCTCTCTCTCGTTTTCTCATTTTCTTGTCTTCCTCGTTTGCTGGTGGCCGACTCCCTTTCACTGCATGCTTCCTCGTTTGTAAGTGCATGCCTCCCTGGCAAAACCTGGCGATTTTTTTCTTCGAGGGTTGAGGGGCCTCGGTGAGGATGAGATAATATTTTTGTGAAGAAAGGGGTGAACCTCCACAAAGGCCCAGGTGGGTTGATCGCCACCCAAACCCGCACCTGATCGGAGGTTCACATTCGCACGATTGACTGGCTCTCTCCCTGGCTTACTCGTCTGTTCTCTCTATTTCTCGACACTTGCTCACTCATGCCGGCCTCCCATTGGATTGGATTTTCCACGATACGATGCCTTGATGCCTGCCAGTTTGCCCCGTCGCCCGGCGTTCTTCCCCGCGAGCAAACCAGCATCACATACCCAGCACATCGTATTTCGTGCTCACATATCAAATTCACCAGCCACGTCTGTTCGAACAATGTACTTTTGTCGTACCCTCAGGCCCTCAGTCCCTTAGAAAATCTCCGGCTGGTCGCTTGTCCAGGTCGGGTCAGACGAGACGGCGGCGTGGAAGGCCATCGCGGAAGACCCCAGCAAGTGGGCTCGCAGACCACGCACAAGGGCCGAATGCAACTGGAATCAAGCCAAAAAAATACAGGGCTTGGGCGCCAAATTTCAAGTGAAAAAGAACTCGATCACAAGGGCAGAGCGCCAGGCGAGAAGAAAATCAAATGGCATTGAAAAAGAGAGAGAATCGCATACAGTACTTCTTGAACACGGGTCGTCGCAGTATTACAACGCATATTCAACAATGCCCACTATTGTGTATGCAAGTGAAGTGCCACGATGGCTTGCTTGCTGCTTTTCTGTTTAAACCATTTGCCGCCCTTGTTTGCCTCGATTTTTTGGGCGTCCCTTTCCTCGCTGCCACAAGTCATGACTGACAAATGGCTTTGCAACCACGGACCCTCGTCAGAAAGGGAAATCAGTTAACAAAGTGAACCAGGGCATCTCCGGCTGAATTGGCGGGTCGTATTAGTCGATGAGCAGAATTACGAATTGGAGGCTATCAAACAGCGGCAAGGGACAAGGAGTGCCGCTGCACAAAACGAGGACAAGGAATCAAGACGAAGACACGCAGACACGCAGACACGAGGAAGAAAAGAGAGACAGAGAGAGAGGCAAGGCCCTAAGAAAGAGCAAAAGAGCAAAAAACACCGCCGCGACACCGACCACATCGCTCGCCCATCGCATGAATTTGCAAAAATGCCAAGAGGTGGGGGGACTCGAACAGATCGAGTGCATGTACAAATGCGTGCGCAAGCCACGCTGCGCATGTTCGAGATACGATGTTTTGAGGCGTTGCAGCATGTGGTTTGCTGGGGGTGGAAGAGCCCATGTTCTAGAAAAAGAGTGCATTCCCAGTCGAGCCACCCTACAGTGGAGGAGAAGGCCAAACATAAGGCCGGCCACGCAGTGCGTCAATGCCAAGAGAAACGTGCGGCACTGCTGTCGTCAGTCCGCAAGGGTATCGGGACACTGCTGAAACCATACAAACAAGAGCAGACGACAGACGACAACGACGACGACAGCAAAACATTGGGTGATTGAGGCGTTGAGAAAACAGAAAGCGAGGACGAGACAGAAAAAGAAAAGAAAAGACGACACCACGACACCACGACACCTGTCTGTGGCTGAGAAAAGTGCCAAGACAGGCGCGTTTGATGCGGCCGTGGGAAAGGTGAGTTTTATCAAGAGACAAAACTCGTTTTGAATACTGCAAATGCAAACTTTAAATCAAAACAGTTACGACAGCAGAAAAGACCAAAAGACGAAAAGACGAAAAAAAAAAAAAACGAAAAAGACGAAAAAAGAAGAGAGAGAAGAAGAAAATGAGAACAAATGTCTCGGCGTTATTCCCATGCTCGCTCAATCTTAGTCTGAAGCAAGGCGCAAGACAGAACTCCACGATACTGTCGGCAGTGTCCAAGCAGAACAAAGATATCATATCTCACCAAGAGCACGTCTCCAGAAGCTGATGCGGTGCTATTCTCGCAGTTGGTGTTTCCTATTTCGGTCTTTTCTTCCTGGAAATCCAGTCTCATCGCCGCCCATCTTCTCTTTGCAGGCATCGTTGTGCCGTATGGTCTGTATGGTCTGTAACGTCTGCTAGAAAGAAGAGACGAAGAGAGAGATAGCAGAACTGGGAATGGTCTGTAACATGAGGCGTCGATCTTGATATTTGAAAGGCGAGTGAGTTCCTTTGCTTTCACTTGTGTATGTTTGTATATTTATTTATTTATGTTTTTGATAATTAATTATGAAAATAGAAATAAAAGATAAAGGCCATGAAAAGAACTTCCCTCGCCTCCCCATATTTCATTTCTTCAAACTCAAGCTGAAAGCAAATGACAACGAGTAACCTGTCGACCTTCAAAAGTAAATTCTAAATAAAAAGCGAGCACGTTCAAAGCTTGATTGCTCTTATTTTCGTAAGCCCACTTAGTGCCATCGACGAATTCATTCTCGTTCTTATGCACATGTAAAGGAGGTGCAGAGTCGCTTCGGGCCGCACAAAGAGGACGGAATTCGATGCAGGATGTGCTACGGAATCCCTATGATATGATGCATGCAGTGCGGCTTGATATAAGAGAACATGCAGTTGAGGCGCCACCTTGCATCCATCTTTCGTGGCAATCAATCTGATGGATTCTCAATCTGATGGATTCTCACAAACAGGTGGTCCGACACCTTATCAAAGCTCTCTCAATTTTACATTTTCATGGTTATCCATGTACAGGAATTCTGCACCGAGATCCAAATTTTGCCCTTCCACTCATCTGCAGATTACGACTGTGTCAGATTGAGGACTGCCACAAACTCCATATCACTTTTCGGGCTTTGTGTAGCCGCCCAGCCGGGCACAGCTTCCGAACATGTCTCGGCTCTCATCTCTGTATTTTCTTTTCTTTTTTTTTTTTTAAAAAAGAAATTGAAACACAAAAACTCAACAAACCATGACATTGCCTTTTCTTCTTATTTTTTTCCCTTTGGCCTCGTCATTTCTTATTTTTCATCTTCTATTCGCTTCCTGTCGCTGATCGAGACTCGGAGGGGACGTGGCTGTGGCTGAACAGAAACCAAGACAAGTCCAGACACGCAACCCATATCTCCAGCGCCGACATTCCACCCACAACGAGCAAAAAGGGGTCCGTTAGACGAGCGAGCCGGAGTATCGAGATTGTTCTTTTCTATATTCTGGATTTCTGCACATATCCTACGCCGGATTCCGAGTCTACAAGCTGACTGCGTCACCCCCCAAGAAAAAGTCATAATGTAATCGTAAAAGAGGTGGGTCTGTCGATAGGCATGAACTGCTGTATGTAGGGGACGGGAAACTTTAGGCGACACCACAAGCGAAAAAGTAACAATTTGAACAAAGATGCCTTGCGTTCTCACAGAGTATGAGAGTACATGCATTGAGAAATGGCCATGTCACCCAATCTCGACATGACCGGGATGGAGGCCACGTTTGAAACATGCGAATCCACGACGACGGCAACTTGAGCCGTCCAAAGTCGAGATAAGAGTCCAACGTGTATTGATCACTTGTATCTTGTATCTTGTATCTTTTCAGGAAATGACAAAGAGACGATACTCTTGAGATATTATAGCCAGCAGAGAAAAAAAAAAAAAAAAAAAAAGAAAAAGCCCGGAAACGGCATACATGAGTCTATAATCGACAAGCGGTCCCCACTCACCTGATACAACTTGCTGGCACCTCGATCAAGGCTTTTCTGTTCGACTGCTCTTTTGTTCATGCCCAGAGACGATCGTCCTCCGAACCCTGTTCCGAGAAGGGCAGGGACCTGCTTCCCTCTGAATTTTTTGTTGTGTCTTGTCTCTCGCAGAAGAAAGAAATGAAGTGTGGCAGAGGAAGGACTCCTCTCCTTGTTGTGTGTCGCGTTTCTTCTTTTCTTTCTGTGTCACGGCTAAAGCCAGTCGAAACAGCGCTAACGGTTGTTGATGTTTGCAAGTGAAAAGGGGTGTGCATACACGATTATCGGGAGAAACAAGACGTGACAACATAAGAATCGAGAATCAACAAACGTCAAAGTGGTTTGCTTCGAAACGTGGGTATCACAAAAGTTCATTTTCAAACTGCCAAATGTCTTCAAAAGAAGAGCTCAAAAAGAACTTGAGAATATATGTCAATGTCAAAATAGACAGATCAAGCCAGGTCCAAAGCCAAGGCCAGGTATCAAGAGCATCATGACAAAAAAGTGTATCAAAAGCCACACACAAAACAAATCCAAAAATTATAACAAAGAACACCGCCTCAAAGGTCACAGGCACAGCTCATCGTCGCTCGAGTTCACATCCGCGTCCCCGCCAACAAGCTGGTAGCTGGTACGGCGCACTGCCACCATCTTGCCCTTGAGTGCGGTCTTGGTCGACCTGTCGAGACTGTGCCTCCCCGTACTTTCGTTTCTTGCATTGCTGGCAAGGCCAGAGAATGGCAGCCGTGCTGTCGCATCTCGGGAGAAAAGGTGGCTTTCGATATCGTCGTCTTCGCTGCCCTCACAGTCTTGGTACGCCCCGTCGCCCTCATTGTCCGAAACAAGATTCAAAAGACTCCGCGTTGTCCGCAGCCGGGGCTGGGGATGCCACACAGAAGAAGCAGAGGCAGAAACAGAAGAGACGGTCCCCAAGCGCTGTGATCGTTTGGGGCGAGGGCAGGACGAAACATCAGAATGGCTAGCTGGCGTCCGTGGCGTCGAGGGCATGTCGATGCTATTTTTGTCGTTTTGTTCATTGTCGCTATCGCTGTCGATGTTGCTGTCGCTGTCTTCCAAGCCCGACTTGTTTCCGAATGACAATGACGGGGATGGAGAAGATGGTGGGAAATATATCGGCAGAGACAGACGTCCAGATCTGGTGGTTCGCTTCGTGCTTTTCGTGTTTTGCCCTGCCAGTTCTGGGGGAGGCATGCTGTCAATGAGGACGACTAGCTCGCTCTTTCTAGCGAGCCTCGGTGAGGCGTGTCTTGACTTTGGCTTTGGCGCTGAGCGGGTCGATGGCCCCCGAGGAACTCTAGGAGTTGAGACCACCCATTCGCTGATGCCTTCTTCCCACCGGTAGCCGTCAAACAGGGCAGTGGCACGCGCTCCACACGTTTTGGGGCCAGATGGGACGGATGCTGGCAAGTCTCTGGGCTGCGAAGGATGTCTGTCGTTCTGGACAGAGTTCTTGCTCAGGCTTTCGGCAAACGCCAGATCACGGAGGTCGTTGCTACGGCTGGCAATAAGGAAGGCTGCGTCCGCTTGCAGTCGACTGGTCAAGCTGCTGTTGGTACTACCGTCGGATGGAATGACCAGATAACTGGCAGCATGGTTGCTCAATTCAAGCAAGTACGCCCGAGCAGCCGGCACGCCTGACGAGATAGAATCAGCTCCGCGGCCGCAGTTTTCGGCGACAGACGTGACCATGGCGATACTTGCGTCGTACAGCTGGCTTCTTTGGGTGGGGGTGGCCGATTGAGCAAAATGCCGGATATCTGCCTCCCCAGAAGTGTTTTGGTCCTCTGTATCAGTTGGCATCCTCGACCGTACGAGGCATAAGGCTAACATCAAGAGATATTGTCTTTGATAGCAATGTGCGGCGGTAACAGCTTTATGCTGCCCCTTCCGGACCTTGATCTTGCGGATGATTTCGGATAAGGCATGTTGGACGATCGCCACAAAGCGCTTGACGACAGCTGGCTCGGAAGGAGGGCTGTAACTGTCCGTCTCTTCCGAAGCTTCCTTCTGGAGAATGCCAACAGCAGTGATGCTTCCAAGGATACTGACAATTGTATGGTAAGATGAAGATGAAGTAAGGGAGCTGGTAGAATTTGAATTTGTATTGTTGGATGCTGTTCCAGGGTTTGCTTTCGGCTGTGAATCATAAATGTCGTCGTCGGACCGGGACTGCGCAAGTTTTGCTATTGCTGTGGCCACAAACTCGATAAGGATGCTTTCTTCACAGACAGGCGATCCTCTGCTGGACAAAACACGGACAACGCGGTGCCACAGGCTCACAAACGCCTGCGTAGAAAGCCACGCGGGAGGAAGATGCCCGCTGCTGAGAAGACCTGCGATCTGTCGGAGGGTGATGGATGTCCGACCTGTCTCATCGGCATATTGCAGCACCATTCCAAGGGATGCTAGTGGGCCAGTCGACCCAGAGAGGTTCACGTCTGCTTCGTGAGGCTTGTCGAATAGGTGCTGACCCTTGGGCAAGACAGAGATATGGCTGTCAAAAAGGGCCCCAATCAGGCTCTCGGCCTCCTCATATGCCTTTAAGTGAGTGCATAGCCGTACAAGCAGTCGAATAAACGTGTCGTGTAAGAGCCCTTCTGTACAGGCAGACTTGAGGATGTCGATGCAATGCTCCCGAACAACCACTCGCAGATGCTTCCAGCCACTGCTGCCGCCACCAAGAGACTCCAGGTCACCGTAGATATCAAGTGACACACTTGACGAGGGAAGCCGCATGGTTCCCTCCTTCTCGGCCTCTTCGCGCTCCGCCTCTTCACAGACCGCAATGTATTGTGGCACTTTGCGGAGGCACATTGCGAGAAGCGAATTGGATTTGCGGGCCGGCTCGAGAGTGCTTATTGTCGCCCGTAGGAGCGTGTCGACAGCCCGGAATATAGATTCGTAGAGGTGATGGTACTCGGGCGGTGTTGCTTTGGCCACAGCTGCCCAGTCGCCGTCAATCGATGGACTGGCACTACTGCTTGCCCCGGGCCGAATTGAGCTCTGATAGTAGCCGCGGTACCTGAAGGCTGGATTTTTGGACTTGGGAAACGATGCGTCTGCGTTGTTGACTGTTGCTGCAGACAGGCCCTCGCCAGAATCCACAGTCATCGTGGCCGACATGCAGCGCATGATTGGCGATGATGGCAGAGACCATGCTTGTTTATGCTTCCGTGCTCGACTCAAGACTGGCGTGGCTACCACGATCTCGCCCGGACAGAATGTGCGCGTTGCCTGCTGCTTGAGAGGCGCGACCTTCGTTCGGCTCACTTTCTCGCCGTCAGCCATTCCATCACCAAGTCCTGTCGTGTCTGCCCTTTCTTGTCGCCTCCGCCCTGTGCCTTTTAGAGAATAGGTGTATCGTACTCGTTTCCGGCTCGCCAGGCTGTAGTCAGCTGTCGATCGTTTGTTCGGACTTGCATTCTGCCGCAGCTGCTCGTTCCTTTGCTTCAATGCCGCTCGTGCCTGTTCTCGGCGAAGAGCCATCAGATGCGTCAACAAAGGCCGGAGTAGTCGGTGGCACCGCGTCGCCGTCCACGGCTGCTCGGCGGCCGCAGCCTCGCGCTGCGACCATGCGGGAAGGATATCGCTGTTTCCATGCCGATATATTGGCGGGGCAGCGGTCTTGTTTGTGTCTAATAATGTTATGTTTGCCATGGTTTCGGTTTCGTTTGCGTCGGCTTCAATCCATCGCGTCGTTTGCGCCTTCCAACGCGCCAAGCGCCCGTCCAAGGCGGTGTATCCCGTCCAAAAAGGACTCCAAAAAGATGCTTGTATAACGCGTTCAATTGGATGTACTTGTGTCGATTTGCGAAAGGGATATGCCGTCGTATATCACGGGGCCCAAAAAGGTATAGAAATTAAGAGTTGCCAAAATGGGTGTCGCTAAGGTCGAAAGCTCGTAGTACTGTGTCGTAGAATGCTGCCCGATAAATTGTCCGTCGGTTTTCGTGTATAATGATATATCGTGATAGTGTGGCGGTGGGATGGTGATGCTCGCGCGTCGTAAAAGTCGGGATGTGTCGATTGAAAGAGAGATGTTGAAAGTATCGCCATTGATTGTTTGCGGTCCGTAATACATGGCTGTTTACTTCTTGCCTACTTGGGCTAGTGCGCTTACAGGTGGCACAAGACGCGACACACGGCTTTCAGCGGCCAAAAAATTGGCAGGAGCGGCCCTTCAACACAATGGACGCTTCTGATTGGCCAGCCCGCTCGCGGATTTTTTTCGCTGAGGTCACGATTCGATGTGCCTTTTTCTGTGGGGCCGTTGGTGTGCATCGTCTGGTAAAAATGGGGAAAGCGTTAAAGAAGCGCCTTTTTAGTGGGAAGGGCCAAAGGACTCTGGTGTTCCACCACTGGAAAGAGCGAAAAGGCGAGGCAGGAGCGCTCGCGACAATGGCAGCATTCCAGCGTTCTTTCCCAGGTTGGCAGATCCGCCAGTTTCCTCGGCTCTCCCGCATAGTCGCCCTGCACTCCCCATTGGCGGCAGCTACCCCATTAACCCATTCTGGCCCAGTCGCTCTTGCCGGCTGCAGCATTCTCCATGATCGCTTAGTTTTCTGTTAACCCGAAAAAAAAGTTTCTCACGAGCGTAACCAAACACCTCTTTTTGCTTTCTATCTCTGCCGTCTCTTGTCCACCACACCACGCATATCTCTGGCAGCGACGCAATTCGATCTCTGCCTTTTCTTTTACTTGTGAATTGTCTGGTTTTGGGGGTTTTGGATTCGAAAAGTTTGTAATACCATCGTTTTCAATTTCCCAATTTCCATTTTTTCTTTTCTTTTTTCTTTTTTTCTTTCTTCTACCTTTCTTTCCTCTCTTCTTCCTCGCCGTTCCCTCTGCTCCCCTCGGAACAACACGCCATACCGACTCTCGCCGTTGCAGCTCCAAGGCTCGTTCTTTAGAGCCCGTCCACGCTGCTGCTTGCCTTTGTGCTTTGCAGCTTCGACCCGGAAAAAACAACAGACCTTGAAAAAGGTTCGCGATAGTACGATAAGCGTCATCGACGTCTCGCCGCCGCCATCTTGGATCTCCCGGGCCCAATTGGGTTGCAGAACACCAGCCGACTACTCCGCAGTCTTCTCCACGACCAATTGATCGTCTGTTGCCGGCTCACGCAACTAGCCGGCAGCCCCAATTCGCCAATTTCAAGCAAACAGCTTTGAGCAAGATGGCGACGTCCGAGGACCAGGGCAACGCCCCTCCGGCCGCCCCTGTGGGTGAGTAAAGTTTCGATACGCTTCCACGGAAGCCAATTGGCTCCTTCGAGGGCCTGTACGGCGTACAGAATGCTAACACTGGCCAGAAGAGAACACTGTCGCTGAAAATGCGGCTGTCGAGCAGGTCGAGGCCGACGAGGCCGACCAGGCCGCTGAGGGTACGTCAGACGACTGGATTTCCGTTTCCGGTCCTTTTCTGGTGGCACAGCACACTGCTGTGTGTTCTTGGAGCATCTGCTAACTGGCTTCTGCGCACAGAGTCCCTCTACAACCTCACAATCGTCCTGCCGCACTCGTCTGAGAAGCTGACGATCATGGTAAGATTTCGCCAAACGACACAATCCACAACAGACCACCTCCTCTAACGCTCCCCCCCTCCCAGATCTACGCCCACGAGCAGGTCAGCGAGGTCCGCCAGGCCATCGTCGAGTCGCCCGCCGCCCAGCAGTATTCCTGCTTCCACCTCGAATACAAGGGCGCCCGCATCAACGAGTTTGGCCAGGTCTCCGAGATCGCAGACCTTGCCCTCGAGGCCGAGATCAACGTCGTCGAAGACCCCTACACCGAGAAGGAGGCCCGCCTCCACGTCATCCGGATACGGGACCTGATCGGCGCCGCTGGCGACCACCCCGACACTGTCCACGGAGTCCTGCCCGGCCTCTCTCTCTTCGACAGCGTGACCGCCGAGGCCACGGCTGCATCCGAGGCGGCCCCCGTCGAGTTCGACTTCACTGCCCCGGCCGACCAGAACTCCCTGCTGCCTCGCCCGTCCGCCGACGAGGCCGCGCCCAAGACCATCAAGGCGCTCCAGATCTCTCCCTGGAACCCGCCACCAGCACATCTGCGCCAGAAGGGCCACCTGATGTACCTGATTGTGACGACCAACGAGGGCGAGCAG
Source organism: Sporothrix mexicana (assembly GCA_021396375.1). Lineage (NCBI taxonomy): Eukaryota > Fungi > Ascomycota > Sordariomycetes > Ophiostomatales > Ophiostomataceae > Sporothrix > Sporothrix mexicana. The sequence continues at coordinate 251,185 of WNYC01000043.1, forward strand.
TTCCAGGTCACGTCGCACGTCGCCGGCTTCTACGTCAACAAGTCGTCCAACGCCAAGTTCGACCCCATGCCGCGCCCGTCGCCCAAGGCCCACTCGGCCCACTCGCTGCTGACGCTGATCGAGGACCTGTCGCCCTCGTTCTCGGCCAGCTTCGCCAAGCTGCTGGAGTTCAACAGCCGCCGCGACCCTTTGTCGACCTTCCAGATCACCAACGCTCTGCCTGCCGCCCCGTGGCTGGTGCCTGCGCTGTCGTCGGCCACCCGCACGCACAGCGCCGACATTACCCGTACCCAGGAGGCCTACCTGATTGCCGGCACCGAGAACGTCGACAACCTGCGCGACTGGAACGAGGAGCTGCAGTCGGCCCGTGAGCTGCCCCGCGACACTGTCCAGGACCGCATCTTCCGTGAGCGGCTGGTTGCCAAGGTCTTCGCTGACTACATTGACGCTGCCACGCGCGGTGCTCTGCATGTGGCCTGCGGCGAGGTTGGTCCTCTAAACCCCACCGAGGGCCGCGATGCGCAGATCTTTGTGTACAACAACATCTTCTTCTCGTTCGGCGCTGACGGTGTCGGCACCTTCACGTCCGAGGGCGGCGACGAGGCTGCTCGCGTTGCTACTGGCAAGGATGTTGCCGGTGTGCGCCGCATCAACCAGCTCGACCTTGACGGCCTGTACTCGCCCGGCACCGTCGTTGTCGACTACCTTGGCAAGCGCATTGTCGGTCAGAGCCTTGTGCCTGGCATCTTCAAGCAGCGCGAGCCCGGCGAGAACCAGATCGACTACGGCGCCGTTGACGGTAAAGACGTTGTTGCGGCCGACGAGCGCTTTGTTGCGCCCTTCTCCAAGATGTCGCAGGCGCTCAACGTCAAGCGCCACGCCGTCTGGGACAAGGACGCGAAGCGCCACGAGCTGGAGGCCAGCGTCGAGACCAAGGGCCTCATGGGCACGGACGGCCGCAAGTACGTCCTGGACCTGTACCGCATCACGCCGCTCGACATTTCGTGGCAGGAGGAGGGCGAGGCCGCCGAGAAGACCGGCGCTGCCGCCTACCCGCACCGTATGACGGTCCTGCGCCCCGAGCTGATCGACATTTACTCGCGCGTCAAGATGCGCGAGTGGCTGGACGGCGAGCTTGCCAAGCGCAACAAGGCCAAGGCCGAGGCCGAGGCTGCCGCCAAGGAGAACGAGGGCGAGGCAAAGACCGAGGAGGCTGCTGCCGAGTCCGAGCCGAAGACTGAAGAGGGTGCTGCGAAGACGGAGGAGACCGAGGGCGAGACGGCCAAGGACGACCGCATCGACGTGTCCGACTTCAAGTTCGCGCTCAACCCCGACGCCTTCAGTGGCCAGGTGCCCCAGACCGACGAGGAGAAGGAGGAGATGGCCAAGGACGAGGAGGATGTGCGCGCCGTGTGCACGTACCTGCAGGACGTTGCCATCCCGTCGCTCATTTCCGACCTCAGCGAGTCCGAGATTAGCTTCCCTATGGACGGCCGCTCTCTCAGCCAGCTGCTGCACAAGCGCGGTATCAACATCCGCTACCTGGGCCGTGTTGCCAAGCTCAGCGAGAGCGAGGAGCGCCTCAAGTGCCTGCACGACGTGTCTCTGCGCGAGATGATCTCGCGTGCCTTCAAGCACGTCGCCGCCAAGTACCTGCGCTACCTGCCGCTGCCGCTGAGCTCCGCGTGCATCTCGCACCTGCTCAACTGCCTGCTCGGCGCGGGCCTCAACGCCAAGCCCACGGCCGACGTCGACCGCTCCATCCGCAGCCTGTACAGCGACGCCGACCTGGCCTTTGAGTCGGTCACGCCCGAGAGCCTGCGTGCCGATGTCGAGGCCGAGGCCGCCCGCCGCTTCCGCTTCACCCTGCCCGACAACTGGCACACCGAAATGCGCAACCACCTGCAGCTGCTGCGTGAGGTGTCGCTCAAGCTGGGTATCCAGGTTCTGAGCTCCAAGTTCGTCTTCACTGCCGAGCAGGCTGCTGCCGCAGCGGCCGTCGCTTCGACTGAGAACGGCCAGAACGGCCAGAACGGCAATGCCAACGCTAATGGTGCCGGCAACGCGACCAACGGCGCTTCCAACGGCAGCGAGGGCAGCAAGAACAAGAAGAAGAAGAACAAGGCTGCCGCCCGCGATGGCTCGCCGTCGTCGATCGACTCCGAGGCCCGTGCCGCTGCCAACCGCCCCGCTCACACGTTCTCGGCGGACGACATTGTCAACGTTGTGCCTATCGTCAAGGACTCTGCGCCGCGCGGCTCGCTGGCCGAGGAGGCGCTCGAGGCCGGCAAGATCTCGCTGTCGCAGGGCCAGAAGAAGATTGGCCAGGAGCTGCTGCTGGAGTCGCTGTCGCTGCACGAGCAGATCTACGGCATCCTGCACCCCGAGGTCGCCCACGCCTACCACACGCTGTCGATGCTGTACTACCAGATGGACGAGAAGGACGCCGCCGTCGAGCTCGCCCGCAAGGCCATTATTGTGTCGGAGCGTGTTGTCGGCGTCGACAGCCAGGAGACCCTCCTGGACTACCTGAACCTGGCCCTCTTCCTGCACCAGCAGGGCAAGAGCGCGCTGGCTCTCGAGTACGCCAAGCACGCGCTGCGCCTGTGGCGCGTCATGTACGGTGCCGACCACCCTGACGTCATCACGACGATGAACAACGCCGCTGTCATGCTGCAGAGCATGAAGGCGTACCACGAGTCGCGGCGCTGGTTCGAGGAGTCGCTGCGCGTGTCGGAGCAGGTGTTTGGCCGCGCGTCGCTCAACTCGGCCACGCTGCTCTTCCAGCTGGCCCAGGCCCTGGCCCTTGACCACGACAGCAAGGCCGCTGTTAACCGCATGCGCGAGAGCTACAACGTCTTCCTCAACAAGCTCGGCCCCGAGGACAAGAACACCAAGGAGGCCGAGAGCTGGCTCGAGCAGCTGACGCAGAACGCCGTGTCCCTGGCCAAGCACGCCAAGGACCAGGAGGCTCGTCGTCTGCGTGCCGGCATCAAGTTTACGACCCGTGGTGCCGCTGCCGGCTCGGTTGTGCCCGGTGCGGGTGCTGGTGCCAAGGCTGGCGCCACGCCTGCCAACGCCGCTTCTGGCTCGGCCGCCTCCGTCGGTGGCAAGCCGTCGATGGACTCGCGGTCGATTGATGAGCTGATCAAGTTCATCGAAGGTACCGAAGGCACCAAGAAGACCAGTGGCAACAAGAAGCGCAGCAACCCCAAGCGCCGTGGTGCGGCCGCTTAAGGGAAGCGTTGCCCAACAAAACCCAACGAAAATCAAAAGAAAACCAAAAGAAAATCAAAAGAAAATCAACAGAAATGTCACAAATTATAAAATAGGAGAGGAGAATAGGGGCATTGCAATAGAAGGGGCGGCTGACCGGAGTTTCGACATTTACCGGGGTGTACCATCAACAAAACATCGCTAGCGACAAAATACATATTATCAACATCATCAACATCGTCAACTTCATAAACATCAACATTACCAACATTATCAACATCCAAAAAGTTCCCTCTCTCGCATACCCTCCCCATCATTGCGGCCTGTTTTGTTTGTTACTTTTGTTGTCTCGCTTTAAATTATTTTGCATTCTTGTCTCGTTTTTTTTGTATTTTTGTATTGCTTTTCTGTCCTATTTTTGTCAAACTATATAAAATCCCTCTCTACTCTATTTTCATCCTATTTGTTCAGTTTACACCCCAGCACTACCAACATCCCTCTCTCCATATACATACACATATAACAAAATCCCGGGATTGTTTTGTTTTCTTTGGTTTGAAAAGGGGTCAAAAAGAGAAAAAAGGGAGTCAGGTCTCTCTTCTGGTCAAATAAATAGTATCCAAGGCGTGGGCCTACACGGAGGATATTTATGGATATTTATCGTTACAAAACGGGACACGGGGCAACGGCCACCATTGTATATATACACTCTCCAATCTACCAGCATCCAACTATATATAACTTGACGTGAGATTGTATGAAGTTGAACGGAGTATTTGGTGTATTTGCCTGGCAGACAAGGGCCTGCTTTTCTTTAGTATCTAACTCCTATATCTATACTAGGCTTACGTTGATACCGGTTGACACACGTTGAGGAAGGCAAACAGCACTATCACTGCAATTGTCAGTCTTTGTATTTATGCATATTGTTGCCTGGTGGCATGGCCCTCTGTGTCTTGTCGACAGACGGAAGGTGATGCATTGCTGTTGATAGCTGTTGTTAGTCGGCCAATAGTACTTCCGGGTTCCGCCGGTCGGGGCGGCTAAGTACGGTAGGAGCAACTTGCGGCAAAGACGCCTGTATTTTCAGGGCATTTTAGCGGTCTAGGCACTCCTCTTCGGCTTTTGGCCCAACGTCACATCTTTACTCCAAAAACATCCATTGACAATTGGAGCGCATTTGCTAATCATCGTTTTGTCAGCTGCATACGTCATTTGCAAGGGACGAAATTCGACGACAACTCAGCACAAATCGACAAAGTCGCCAACATGAGTGCACCGTGGCTTGCCGCCGCGTCTCGGTCGACGTCGGCGTCATCTTCGGCTCTCCGATCGTCGGCCTCGGCATCCGCCTCGACTTTCTCATCTTTCTCCTCGTCTTCCACCCTCGTCATTTGCCGGTCTTGCCGGAGGACCCGGGGCCGGAACCATACCGGAGTTGCTAGCCGAGCCTACAGCAGCAGTGCCGGTGTTGCTCTGGGCCAGACACCAGCTTCAGGCGTCGCACCACTCGCTTCTCGTCGTCTCATTTCTGTTTCCGGCCCCGACGCCGCAAAGTATCTCCAAGGCGTTATCACGGCCAGTCTCTTGCGCCTCCAAGCCAGCCCCGATGGCGCAAGCACGCCCCAGCCAGGTCTCTACTCGGCATTTCTCAGTGCCCAGGGCCGCGTGCTTCACGACGTTTTTGTCTACAGAGACACGCTCGGCATCGGCAAGAACTCCAGCGTCGACGATGCCAGCTCGTTTCTGATCGAAGTCGACGCAGACTCGGCCACAACACTTGCCAAGCACATTCGGCGCTACAAGCTGCGGGCCAAGTTTGACGTGCGGCTGCTGGAAGCCGGAGAAGTGAATGTCTGGCACGGATGGGGCCTGCCCGAGGGACAGCAGTCGTTTGACTCGGCGGCCAGCCTGATTGCCCACCACGACACGCGCGCTCCAGGCCTTGGATGGCGGTTTGTCGCCCCACCAACAAGCTCAGCGTCGTCTCTCCCGCCACAAATTGAGCTTGACACCTCCGACGAGTCTGTGTATCGGATCCGCCGTTTTTTGTTGGGCGTCGCCGAGGGCCAGCGCGAGATTCTCTTCAACCAGGCCCTGCCGCTCGAGAGCAACATTGACATCATGGGCGGCATCGACTACCACAAGGGCTGCTATGTCGGCCAGGAGCTGACCATTCGCACACGCCACCGCGGCGTCGTCCGCAAACGGATCCTGCCGTGTCTTGTATATGGCGCCGAAGACGAGCAGCCGCGGTCGCTGGCGGTCGATGTCCATGCCAGTGACGGCCTGGCCGATATCGTTCCGCCGGAAACGAGCATTGGCCGTGTCGGCAAGCGCGGCCGCAGTGCCGGCAAGTGGCTGAGCGGCGTGGGCAACCTGGGCCTGGCTCTGTGCCGACTTGAGACAATGACGGACGTTGTGTTGCCCGGCGAGGCAGCAGCAGCAGCAGCAACGGCGGCCGCAACCTTTGACCCGTCTAGCGAGTTTGTCATGAACGTTGTCGAGAAGACGGTGGGCGAGGGCGAGGGCGAGTCTGAGACTACAGCTGAAGCTAGTGGACCGGCTACGGCCGTCAAGATCAAGGCATTTGTCCCAGACTGGCTGCGGCAAGGACTGGCGCCGGAGGCGTAAAAGGGACAAAAAAGAAAAAAAAGAAAAAAAAAAAAACGAAATTGTACGATTACCGAACAGAATAAATATAGACAAAATCTCATTCATATCTGTCTACATGTCCGAAACAGACGGGTATCATAATTTAATGTACATAACGCATCAACATAGGGCAGCACTTCTCCTTCCAGCCTGTCTCTTCTCTTCTCATGCAGCCGTATCCATTGGCACGTCCCCTGTTCTTGCTGATGTCGCCGGCGCAAACCTGGGCACGCGTGTGATGAATTTGCGCACTTCTGGGTCGTCGATCTCTTCCCACCGCGGCTCAAACGGCGGGACTGTTGTTGATGCGTCTCCTGCTGCCTGTTGTCTCTGGGCTGCACCGGCCGCTTTCAGCCGGTCTATTGTGTATGCAAACAGCGGTCGTTGCTGCACAGCCGGTGCCTCGCCTGCTTTGGCCTGAGCAGCACCCGTCTTGAGCAGTTTTCTCCATTCTGCATCGGCGTTCTGTTCTGGTGCTTTTTGCTGAGATGCAGTTTGCGACGTTGGCTCCTTGACGCCCTTCTTTTCGGCCCGCCGCCGCGCCTTGTCTTCCTTTTCGCGCAGCCGCTGCTCAATCTCGGCAATCCGCTCGTCCTCGCGCTGCCGGACACGGTCCTGGGCTTCTTGTTCGCGTCTTTGCCGTTCTTCCGCTCGTCGCCGTCCAGCTTCCCGCAGTTTGTCGTGTTCTGTCGATGCCGTGGCCGTCGACGGGGTCGTCGCAAACGGAGCACTTCCCATGCCGGTCGCCGTCCCTGCTTCTGCTGCCGCCTTCTCGGCTGCCTCCAGCTCCTCCTTGAACCGTCGCCGCTCAGCACTCATTTGCTCGCTTTGCAGCCGACGCTGCGCCGCCGCCGCTCGGCCTGTGTCGTACACTTTGCGCGCCTCATCGTCCACCAGCACGTCCCGCGCCCGCGCAAACCGCTCGTACAGTGTCGGGTCGTAGTTGGCGCCCGCCTTGTCCGGGTGGTATTTGAGGCCTTTGCGACGCCATGCTCTGTGGATGTCGTCGCGAGATGTGTTGCCGTCGACGCCCAGCAAATCGTAGAGGTCGAGGCCCGATTTAGCGCTCTCGCGCGCAAACGCGACAATATCAGCCTTGTCGTCCATTGTGGGGTGGGGTGCTAGGAGTTGTGGGAGGTGTGATGACTGTGGTGTGAGGATGACGGAAAGACGTTGATTTGAAGTTTGACGTTGGTTTCGGTGACGTTTTCTAGGCGGCAAATTTTTATCTTATCGTAGTGCATCAACGCGCCCACGTTTTTGCCAGGCACGCGTCCAGGCGTCCAAGGCTACCGCTAGAATTACAGCGCCCGCAGCCTAGCCTTGCGTTGTTCGCCACTTCCTCTTTTTACAACTGGTCTTGGTTCTTAAGGAAGGAAACAACAATGTTCTTTCCGTTAAAGATAAAGCTTTCATGCTGGAACCTCTTAACAAAGTACAACAAGATGAAGGCCCAGTATCATTCCCAAAGAAAAGGCTGCGCAAATACTCATTATTTTCATTATTTCCAAGAACATAACCATGTCTTCGGCCCGTTCATCTGCTGTCCACAACCAGACACCGACACGTTTACCACAGATCCTACTTTTCAGACGATCCGAATTCGAGACTGTGGAAATAGAACGGAGACCATGATCTGAAGCAGCTTGCACCATTTTACCACATCGGACACAACCAAAAGACGCCCTCAAGATTCCCGTCAAGGTGTCACTCTGGGCTACCTCCGTGAAGTGGACTCGTGTTCCAAATTTGGGTGCTGTCGTGCACATTGAAAAACGATGAAATGCCCCGTAATTAGCGCGCCTCCTTCCCTTCCTAGCACCCAATACGGACCGTTCCTGCCCTTGTCGTCGACCTGCTGCTGCCCAATCCCACCCCCTTGTAAAATAACTGAAGCTCCAACTGGCTATTTGGGCCCTTGTCGCATGGGCGACTGCCTGTTTAGGGAGCTCGGTTGGCATCCCGCGGCGTGGTCCAGCTGCTGGGCCCACTGTAAGACACTTTACGGGTGATTCCACTGGTGATTTCCGGGGTGACGAGGCGCAAGATTCGAGGAATAGTGAGCAAAAAGAGAAAAAAATGGGCTACTCGGTGAAACCGACAACACCAATATCGGGGAATATCACGCAGCACGGGCGGCGAGCCCCTGGCAAAAAGAAGGAGGATGGAAGACGAATGGAAAAAGAAAAGAACAATAGAAGTCTTCTGGTGTTTCCCGTCCTCTTTTCATTCCTCATTTGACCTAAAATCAGTCAAACCGGAATCGAAGAAAATAAGACGGAATGCCCATCGCTTTGCTCACCATATATCTCGCAACACCCCTTGTTTTGACCCCCTTTTTATTTTGTTGTCCATCCATTCTCTTATTCGTTTTTCCCTGGCCATTTTCTCCCAACTGGCCTGTGCTTTTGCTTCCCTCGTTTTGTCCAGTTGCATTCCGCTTTGTTTTGCTGCTTTTTGACACTGCAAGCATGCCAGCTTGCGGCACTTTCTCGAGACTATCGTCTTTGATATACCGCCTTCCGTGGGAGCTGCGTATCACTCCGCCGTAAATGGGTGTGGCTGTTTCTGGCAATATATTCGTATCCCATTTGTATATTTGTACTTTGTACTCCCTACTTTGTATATAATAACAGTAAGCTACTGTGTCGTGATCGCGCCTTCCCTCTCCTTCTCGTTCCTCTTTTTCTCTTCCCCTTCCTTCCTTGCGCTCCTTCCTCGTATCAAAACACAACCACCATTGTTCTTTCCTCATCAGATGTCCCCCAGCCCTCCGTCCAGCCCATCACATCGTCACTTCCTCATGCTCGAACCCCCTGACGACTTGCTTTCCTCCATCATCTCACATCTCCCTTTCTACTCACAACCATAATGCCTGCCACCACGTTCAATCTGCCCATTGTGGGCGGCTCCAACTCGTCAGCCAGCTCGGTCACGTCGTCCTCGACCCCTGACCACCTCACCCTGGCCGTTCTTGGCTGTGGCACCATGGGCATTGCTATTGTCTCAGGCATTTTGACTGAGCTCGCTGAGATGGACGCTCCTCGCCCGCTGCAGGTCGTCACATCGTCCGCCTCGGTGTCGTCGCTGTCGGCTCTCTACACAGCCTCCCAGCCGGCTTCGTCAAGCTCGGCTGCTACTGCTGCCGCCGCTGATGAAATGCCGGAGAGACTTCCCACGCATTTCCTCGCTTGTGTTCGCCGTCCCGAGGCTGCCAAGCGTCTGCGGGCCGCTCTCTGGGCACATTCGTCTGTTGTCAAGGTTGTTGTTGACGACAATGTCGCTGCTGTGCAGCAGGCCGGTGTCGTTCTTTTGGCCTGCCAGGAATCCGAGGCTCCTGCCCTTCTCTCGAGTCCAGGAATGGCTCGTGCTCTCCAGGGCAAGCTTCTGATCAGCATCTGCTCCGGTGTGACTGTTGAGCAGATCGAGAGCTACCTCTATGGCGAGCCCGAGGTGTCGTCTGCCCTGGCCACAACAACTGCCAGCTCCGGCACCGCGACTTCGCCCAAGGAGTCTCGTTGCCGTATTGTTCGGGCCATACCCAACGCTGCCAGCTTGATTAAGGAGAGCATGACTGTCGTGGACACCTCGTCTGCCACCTCGGGTCCCTTGCCGGCCGAGGCTGCTGCTCTCGTCACTTGGATCTTCCGCCGCATCGGCAGCGTCGTTCACCATCCGTCTCGGCGCGGGGTTGTTGCTGCTCCTGGCACTCGTGCTCTGACGACTGTCGACCGTGTCGCTGCTTCGTCGGCTGCTGCCTGCACCGCCCTCGGTACGGCCGGCCCAGCATTCTTTGCGCTTGTCCTCGAGGCGGCCATTGATGGCGCTGTTGCTATGGGTCTGCCGCGTGGCGAGGCCCAGCTTCTGGCGGCCCAGTCGATGCGTGGTGCTGCCGGCCTTGTCCTCCAAAATGGTGAGCATCCGGCCCTGCTCCGTGACCGCGTCAGCTCGCCCGGCGGTTGTGCCATCCAGGGCCTCCTGACACTCGAGGAAGGCGGTGTCCGGAGCACGATTGCACGTGCTGTTCGCGAGGCGACGGCTGTTGCCGTCCAGGAGGGGAAATAGGCCAGCTTGGTGAGAGGAGAGAGGACACATTCATTTCTGTACAATATTGTAGACCATATACTGGAGTCCGGTTTCTTTTGTTACACCCTAGAATAGAGCATTATATACTGCAAGTTTGAATACGCAGAACGTTTACTTACCGCCTTGGATGTTTTGAATGATTTGGTATTTTGTTAAATAAAAAAGGAATGCAAAATATAAACACAATTACCTAGAGTTTAAAACGCCGGCCCAAGCCCTCAGTCCCATTTTGTCACTACCGTCCCGTCTCAATACACTATACACGACCTTGTCCCAGCCCTCCCACTCTATGCATCCTCCACGCGAGCACGCTTGCTGCCGTTCTGTGCCGCAGCCGCCGTCTCGTTTTCGTCTTCATCAGACAGCTTCCGCTTGACAGACACCTGCTTGTCGGCCGCCAGCTTGGACCGGCTCTCAAACATGCTGAGGATGCGGGCGTACTCGAGCTCCACGCTCACCAACGTCTCCTCCAGCTTGTCGATGCGCTGTGACCGCTCCAGCTGACCCAAGATCTCCTTGTTGTGCCGGTACAGCCGTTGCTTCACAAATAAGCGCCACAGCTTGTACTCGTGCTCCTGCTCGGCCGTGGGAGGCGGCAGCACAGCCGCTGCGCCCTTGCCATTCGCAACAGCCACGGCCGCTGCAACAGACTTGCCCTTGCCGTTAGCCACCTCCTCCTCCTCGTCCTCCTCCTCGTCCGCATCCTCCAGCGTCGGCCGCACAGACGGCGCCAGCTTCTGCATCAGATACATCTCCACAACGCGGTTGAACTGCCGCGGCGCAATCTTGGTCGTGTGCCGCAGCGACTCCAGCGCCGCCGGGTCGACAATGTTACGCGGTGACGGCCCCGAGCGCGGGATCTTGACAGAGGTGTTGATGCGCACGGCGTCGGTAAAGGCGGGCAGCTTCGACAGGTACGTCAGATCGGCAATGTCGCGCAGGTCGTCAAAGGCCTCGTTGGGATCCTCGACAGTAATCTCTGTCGTCTGCGGCTCGTTGAGGTACTCGTCAAAGATGGTGCTGTACAGCCGGCCAGCGTTGCCTTTACCCTGGAAGGGCGGCAAGATGATAAACTGCGAGATGCGCGAGCGGCACGGCAGCTTGGCGAGGGCAAAGGATGTCGTCTGGTGGCCTTCCTCGTCGCTGGGCGGCAGCGCAAACTCGTCAGCGTCACCCACGGACTTGCGTGGCGGAGTCGAAGGTCCAACAGGCAGCAGGAAGCGGTAGACGGTCGAGTAGCCCGCAAACTCGTACTCGTACGAATCGGCTGAGCCGGGCATCTGGCGGGTGCGGTACAGGAAGAAAATAGTCCAGCGGTCGGCCGAGTCGACGGTGTGCGACGTGGCGTCCTCCTTGGCAATGAACGTGCCGCCCTCGATGAAGAAAGGCACAAAAATCTCGATGCGCTTGACCAGCTGCAGAACTGCTGCGTCCGACAGCGTGCCCTTCCAGATCTCGTACCGGCCGTCGCTGCCGACAAAGCTGCGAATGCGCTCGCCCGGCGGTGTGTACTTGGACGCGGGGGTCTGTCTAATAGCCTCTTCAAACTCGGACGGTTTTTGAAAGGCGACTAGAATCCGGTTAGCAATCTTGTAGTATGTTTTTGGATATGTCGCTCGTCACTCGCCATCTGCTAGGTATCCCTTGAGGACGGTCTGAATGTCGGTCGGCTCGATCTCGCCCGTCTTGAGCTTCTTGGACGACGAGATATGAAGGTTCGGGCGCATATCAGATGCGTTGAAGCGCAGGCTGATCTTGAGGCCTTGGTAACCGACAATCGTCTCCTCGTCGCCAAAGATGGAGTATGTGAACTTGGGGTTGAAGGATGCGATCGAGCGCAGGCCCGTCGGTGCCGGCTGCACGAGGCTGATCTCGAGCGCCTCGTTGGCGTTTGAGACCCCTGATATTTGAGTCAGTAAAATGGCCACTTCGAGAAAAAGTCCCATTTATCATCACGATGTCGTCACCTACACTCGTCGTAAGAATGCTCCATCGTGGCGGGTTGCACGGTGCAGAAGGTATGCTGGTCGTTTGGTCGGGAGTAATGTAAGTCCTGATTTGATTTTATGACGTTTCTATGTCGATATTATCACGTCGTCAGCCAAAAGTCGTGGCTCTTTCAAATATGATGCTGTAGCAAAGAGTGTCGTTGGATCGCACTTTCTGTATGTCACAGAAAAATGTCGAAACGCGAGTCGTGATGGACTAGGAAAGCGCAAACCGCGTTGAGTGTTAATTGAGTGCACGGGCCACTTTCAGGGAAAGACCGACCTGAGAACAGTCGCCAAAAGCTGATGTTCGGCGCTAGTCCAAACTAGGGAAAGCTACTACAATGCGCCTGCAGTTTGGGTGATGAGCTGCGTGTTTTTACGCCACATAATCCAAAGTTTCCAGGGGCTACACAGCACTGAACCCCAGAAGCGACATCTTCCATACATTTTGACAACCTCAGCTTCTTTTTCCGCGCATCGTCTCCAGCGCCATCGCCCGCACCGCAACCGTCACGACAGACGGCCTTCTCTTGCTTTCTTTCCCTCTGGTGATACCCGGCCGACGGCAGACATCGAAGCTACAGAAAACAACCGATTAAGGGTCCTCCAAACGAATCCCTTTCAACTCTCCTCGGCAGCCATCAAACAAGTTTGAAGCTTCGCGAAGCTGTCATTCTCGCCGTCCTGCGCCGCGCACCTCGACTGTCGCTCTGCCCTCAGTCAGACGTTGCGGTAGCGTCTCTAGTATTGATACACGCCTGTCGGCTTCGTCGTCTGTCCGCCGCCAAGGCGAGCCTGCACCATGGGCGGGCTTCTCCTTCTCCTGGCGCTTTGCGTATGTCACGGTCCATCTTCCTTCTTGGCATATGTTGTCTTTGCCATTGCTAACCAGCTTCTTCACAGGCCGTCATGGCATTTGCGTATGTCCCTCTCCATTAACGGAACCAGAAAGTCTACCTCAGCCTCCATACTAACTTTAGATCAGGTCATTTCTCGCCGGCGCTCTTCCCTTATCCATGAGCCTCACTCAGTCACAACTCCGCCTCATCTCCAGCATAGGCGTCGGCATCCTCGTCGGCACTTCGCTAATTGTCATCATCCCCGAGGGCGTCGAGGCCATTGCGAATCCCATGCTCAACCCGCCTGGCTCGCCTGCCGCAAGCCACAAACACGGTTCACGACACTTGCCTTTCGTCAACAACCAGGCTGTCCCTGAGGCAGCAGTCGGTGCTGCTCGGCCTGTCGATGCCAGTCATGTGTTCGACGAGGTCCTCTTCCGCCGGGGTGTTGACAGCGATGCTGAAACCGCAGAGCCTGTCGATGCCAGCCATGTTTTTGATGATATCCTTTTCCGTCGGGATTCTGACAACGATGCTCCTGCGAAGCCCGTCGATCCTAGCCATGTATTCGACGAGATCCTCTTCCGTAGAGGTGCCGAGAACGATGCTGCCAGCAAGCCCGTCGACCCCAGCCATGTCTTTGACGAGGTTCTGTTCCGCCGGGACACTGACAGCAATAGCAAAAAGGCACAGCCGGTCGATGCCAGCCACGTGTTTGACGACATCCTCTTCCGCCGGGACGCTGATAGCAATGCTGAATCCTCACACCCCATCGATGCCAGCCACGTCTTCGACGAGGTCCTTTTCCGCCGGAATGCCAACGCCAAATCGTCCAGCCGCGAAGAGGGGGAAGCGGCCGACGGCACGACCCCTGAAACAACCGGCAGCGGCAGCACCACTGGCGACGAGACTTCCAGTGACGCAACCAAGCACCACCAGGGCTTCGGAAAGGCTAAGCAGAAGCAGGAGGGCGCTGCATCGCCGACAGACGAGCCTCGGTCTCTGCCGACCTTCTTCATCGGCTTTGCGCTCGTCACAGGCTTTGTGCTCATGTTCCTGATCGACCGTCTGCCGCGCCACGCCGTGGACAAGCTGCAGTCCGGCCCTACCACACGCCACATCAGCCTCGACAACCTTGCTTCCTCGAACATGGCGGGTGATAGTGACGAGGGCGCCGAGGAGGAAGGCTTCCTTGGCTCGCTCACACCAACGCCACGGCAGTCGCGTGGCCTGGCCACGACAGTAGGCCTCGTGATCCATGCGGCTGCCGACGGCATTGCCATGGGCGCGTCGGCGACGACTGAGGACATGAAGTTGGGCCTGGTCATCTTTGTGGCCATTATGGTGCACAAGGCACCTGCAGCCTTTGGTCTGACGTCGGTGCTGCTCAAGCACGGCCTTTCGAAACGGGCTGCGCGAGGCCACCTTGTGGTCTTCAGCTTGGCAGCTCCCTTTGGCGCTCTCGGCACCTACATCCTCATCAAGCTACTCGGCGGCGGCAACATGGAGGGCGAGCGCGGGCAGTGGTGGACTGGTATGCTGCTTCTCTTCTCGGCCGGCACGTTCTTGTACGTTGCCATGCAGGCTATGCAGGAAGAGGCTGGCGGCCACGACCACCACTCGCTCAGCAACGGCTACTCAGACGCAGCCACCCTGGCAGCACAACGGAAACAGAGCCGGCCGCAGATGCGGGACACACTGGCCACGATTGCCGGCATGCTGTTGCCGCTGCTGACACAGTTCGGCCACCACCATTAGCAATGGGTTCTATGGCCATTGTTTGCAGTGTATGGGTGTGTCTTTGCCGTGCTCTTTTACTGGCCCAGCGTGTTGGTTTTTGCCAGATATGGTGACGGGTCTTCCACCAGCCCGACGTTTACAGCAAGTGTTGAAAAAGGAGCGTGGTAAATAGAAAATGCCACGAGGTGATGGCTTTTTTTTTTGCCGGTGTATTTCCGTTTCCTTTCAGCCTCCTGTTTTTATGTAGCGTTCTTTTTCTTTGCTTTCCGTCTTCTATGTGTTTTTCTGGTTTGGTTTTGTTTTCGGCGCCTGGGGTTTTGTTTTATGTTTTTGTCTTCTGGGTCTTCTTTTTTGAATTTACTGTAATATGTGTACGACGAATGACGTATTTCTATATCAGTTTCATTAGACTATTCTACACAGGATAACCGACCTCGAGTTGACATTTTCTGCAATGGCTGTACTACGTTTTGTGTGTAAGTCCATAAAGGCTCGATTCACCATTTATTTACGTGTTTCTCGATAAATGGTACGGTATGGTACCCCCGGCTTTGAACATCAGTTTACCTTGTGGATTTACATCGCCTCTTGCAACTTCTGCTTTCCCCGCATTTTACTATCAGCTCTATTTACTGCATGTCGAACTGTTTGATGGGAAAGTATCATACTTTACTCTAGTGCTTTAAGTAAACAAAGAAGACGGGACACTATAAAGATCCAAAAGACCATGGGATATTCAAAGCAAGCCCCAATCCATATAAAAATGCAACAATAGGCCCTTATTCAATAGCCGTTAATACGAAAGAGCAGTCTAATAGCCGGTATAAATATAAAACACCCAAGATTGATGCCTCGAGAGTCTCTTCTATGACAGAGCACATCGTCAATGCTGTCCATTCCGGTTGACGATTTTTCAACATAGTCCCAGACCTAACCCATGACCTTCAATAAAAGTGAAGCACTGGTGAAGTCCTGAAGACAGTTCTTGACAGTTGGCTCATTCATACGGCGAATCTGACAATAATATTCCTTTTTGCTCCGTAAATATACAAGTATTGCCTACTCCGTACGACGTTCAGAGCACAATGCCCAGAGATAAGTCGCTCAACCCCATCTACACACGACCTAGTTTGTTTCAACCGGCTTCGGCAAAACGAGGAAAGTGGCACAGCCACTGTAAAAAAAAGACCACTTTACCAGCTCGTCTTATTGACGATTTATTTGACTCTTTTTTTTCTGCTTGGAACAAGTGCTGTGAAAAGAGGCTCTTTCCTCCAGTGCAACTTGCAGCGTTGCACTTACCCGCTACTAATTAAGCTCCGTTTTCAGAGCATAGCGCGTTTCAGCCCTTCCCCTTCCTCCCCCCCTTCCTCACCCCTACTTCTCCGCCAGCCATTGCGACACGATTGGCGCCCATCGCGCCTGCCAACCCGCAGCGTAACAACGTCTCTGGCTATTTTGCGCCTTTCTGCTTCTGCCCTCCTTCGCACTTGCCCTGTCGAGTCTGTGTCCTCATGTTCTCGTGTCAGTCTCTGTCTGGCCTCCTTCTCGCTCTTTGCGCTGCCCCTTCCTCACCCCGAAACTGGCCAATCCCGTTGTGTATCTTCTCCCTACAACGATCAGACGGGAGGGATCAATACAACATCGATTGCGTTTTCCTATTTGCCCACCCTGCCGCGGACGTGTCTCTCCAGCTCCGAGCCCCCTCTCCTCCCCACTGCCTGGCCTTCTAGCCGCCGAGTTGATGCACCCATGAAAAAGAGGTGTGGAGCCTCAAAGCTGCACCTCTGCAAACAGCTGGACATTTCGAGATACGTTTTGAGGCCCAAGGTCCTCGAGGTTTGAACAGAGGGCTCATGAGCTGCCCTCATGCTGCATAGCGAGCGAAGAAGCTCCACAGCATGGGGCACTGACTTTGTGACTATGCAGTCTCCCTACATCGACACGACATGGGGGAAAGGGAGGGCGGAGTGCAGGGCGAGGGTTAGAGTCAATATCCAAGAACAAAGATGGCCAAGACAGTCGATAAAGTCGAGACCGAGATATTCAATGGCCCTGTCCGGAGTACTGGCAGCAATTCTCGTCTCGCCTCGCCGTCATCGCCCTTCATGATCAGCTTTGCATCCGCTACGATCATTAAGCTTTTTTTATCTTTATTTTTATCTAGACAGCCTTCGTCATCGACGGCCTTTTATGGCGCGCCATTTGACGCGTTGTCCTGGTTTCTGATCGACTGGAAATGAGAAAGGGATGCACAGGGGGAGCAGAGCTCGTCTGCAGCCCATCCCAGAGTCCGCAGTCTGCATGGAAACACGCCTGAAAACGCCTGAACGTGCGGACTGTTTCCTGCACGCCGAGCTCGGTCCCTCTTGTGGTGATCGCCGCGCCCCTTTCGCACAACCTCTGGCCTGGTCTTTTTGTCTGCAGCTTCTCGACAATATGCATTTGAAATGCATCCTGTCCACACCTTAGTTTTGGTGATTTTATGTGGACCTGTCTCGGAGCTCCCTAGGATGGGCCATGGAGCTGAAATCCAGGCGCCAACACAGCGAACGGTTTCTCTTTGGAGGCACTCTTTGAGACTTGAGCCTTTTGACATTCCCCCTCACGGTCATGATGGTCGAAGATGCCCTTTCGCTTCCCTTATGCTTTCCGCCCGCTTGGGCCGTCCGAGTTGGCGCTCCCGCCCTGGCCAGCCGGCCTCCCGTTTCCCTTTTTAGGTTCCTCTGCAACTGCAAACCGTCAAAGTATTCCGTATTACGCCATGAACGCCTTGACAGGGAGAAGCACGTACGTCGTAATACCCCGCGAGAAAACCAGACAAAAGAGTATCATACGTAGGAAGTCTCCCAATGTCGACTGCCAAGAATGCGGCATACCTCTTCACTGCAATGCTGTATTCTATCACCGTCAAAACTCAAATGTCTTCTGGATGCACACGCGCTGCCGTGCCTAGCATAAAGGCCTATTTCGTAGAAACATTGAATACCGACCAGGTCATTTACTTGAAAGATTTCATCGTTCTCTCTGCCGCTTTCATCCTGCGGGTCATGCTGTTCTGTTCCTGCCAGGCTAGGTCTGGCCGACGGCCCACGCTCCACACTGGACATGCACAGCAGCTTTCCCCACCGGGGGTCAGCGGTCGGTCGCGCATGCTGATTCGACAAAAATGCCACTTGGACCCACTCAGCCTCTCTTTCCTCTTTTGCCCCCTTTCGCCAACACACTTCAGACGCACCCCTTCCTGCCTCGTTCCCCTCTGCCGGTCTGGCCCCCAACGGCCTTCTAGCCTTTTGAAAAATCACTCCATCACTAACTGCGCCTGGAGCCGCCTGTCACCTGCTCACTGATCCGCTGTTCCTGAACGTCGCTGTCACTGAATGAAGCCCGTCTACTCCGTACACTTTCCCATGCTTAGTGCTCGCCCCCCTTTAGTCTTTGGGCGCCTTACTCTCGCACACTAACACTGTCTCTCATCACTTGCTTCCTCTCCCTCGTTTCCTCTACCCGCCCCCTTCCAATTCAATGCTCTCCGCGCTTCGTTGTTCCTTCCCATTTTCCCTTTCATCGTTATATCTCTTTCCCTGGCCTTTTGTTCCGGGTGCCATCCTCTTTCCCCTTTCCCTCGTTTCTCGCGTTCTGCACCTCGATTTGTTACGGCACTCACGGATTTTGCAGCATTCGGTATCTGTGGCTTTCTCCTCCTTCCGCATTCTGAACCGCACGCCGCCCAACACCGTCATACCGCCTCGTCCCCTCTTGTTCGCCTACGACGACAGCATTCCAGTCGACAGCCTCTTCTCTTTCCACCTTCGCTCTCTCCTTCTTCGTCTACACGGTCTTTGAAATCGTCCTCCCCGCCATTCCAATGCCTCTCTGAAAGCGCTTCTACAGAGTCCTAGACATACGCCGGCATCTCACACACTCGGACGCTTCCAGACCGCTCAAGTTCCAACTCGTCCCGAACGACTATCGAGACTCCATAGCCGACACGACAGCCTGATGCTTCCCACGACATCGCTTCCAACTAGTCCGCCGTTGGATCTCGCTCCTGGTCATATCTTCTTGACGTCTACCGAAGGAAACCCTTCTACTGCTCATTGCTCTTTCCTGTTTGAGTCGATTTGTAACAGCCAGCCGTGAGCGCCTGCCGTTTTCACGCCTAATACCCAATCGCGCTTCACGACATCCCCGTGCCCGCCTTCACAGTCACGGCCTTTCTTTCCAGTTTAGCAACTGCCCGCTCGACGCCGCTGTCGACATCTCTTGCTCCTGCCGTTGCCGCCGGCCATTTTCCCGCTCGCTCTTGCCCTCGAAGAGAAGTGCTCGACATCAGGGTGTATTGGACACTTGCTTAGGCAGCTCAAGGTCCGTTGCGCTCCCCTTGCTCCTTCCCCCATTATCACCGTCGCTGCTCTTTCTTCAGCCTTGTATGGCTTGTTGTTTATTTTTGTGTTGTGTTTTCCTCGCTCCTGCCTCTGTGCCTCTGTGCTCCTTTCATGGCCTACAGCCTTGGCCCATTGGGTTCCAACATTTCCTTCACATGCTAACACGGGCTTGTGTTTCGTGCAGCCACGCACGTCTCGTCTCTCCACCCTCTCCTTTTTCTTCTTCTTTTCCTCTCGTCCGTTTTCTCTTCTCCATACTCTACCAACCACCACCAACTGGCTACAGGCACCATGTCTGGATACCAACGGCCGCCTAGCTTTTCCGATCGGAGGGGAAGCGCTTTTGCCCGTGACGAGCTGTCTCTCAACACCGCTACCAACCCTGCCGTCAAGGCCGCTCAAGTTCGGCCGCCACGTGGGCCTCCCACTCCGAGCATGACCACGCCTGCTGCTGAGTACGATCAGACCATGACTGGTTCGCCACCACCGCCCCCGACACCGGCTGCTTCTCCTGGCCCGTCCCATGTCCAGCCGGACTGGAGCGATGCCAATGCCGACGAGGACTTCTTCCACTCCAAGGTCCGCCAGCACTTTCAGGGCTGCTCGAGCTCCCAGAGAACCCGTCTCTTGGCCGACCTGTTGAATCTCTGCACCAGTCAACAGCTGAGCTTTGTTCACCAGTTTGTCAGCCCACTACTGAAGAAGGATCCCTTCACAAGCTTGCCCGACGAGCTTTGCTTACGGGTATGTATCCAGTGGCCCCTGTTTGTTTTGGGTATTTTAGCAGTTTTTTGTTTCTTTGAATCTCGTCTAACAACATCAGATTCTCTCGTTTATTGACGACCCGAAAGTCTTGGCTCGTGCTTCCCAAGTCTCCCGACGCTGGCGTGATCTGCTGAGCGACGACGTGACCTGGAAGAACCTGTGTGTCAAGCACGAGTATGACGGCGGCCGCTTTGCCGAGGCCCAGACCGCGGTTGCTGCACCGCCTGCCCCTGCCCGTGAGGATACACCGACCTCGTTCCCTCTTAGTGTTTCGGACAGCGACTTCCCCACCCACAACCTGCCGTCCCTGGCCCCGCCGGAGCGTGATGTTCCCATGGCCACTTCGCGCAGCCTTGACGGTGCGACCAACGGCAGCCCTTCCAACAGCAGGACCCGCCCCGTGCTGCGGTCGTACAAGTCCCATTTCAAGCAGCGGTACTTGGTTGATGCTGCGTGGCGTAACGGCGGCCGGGCCATCCAAAAGAACATCACTCAGGATGGTGGTCTGGTGACTAGCTTACACCTCACGTCCAAGTACATCATTGTTGCCCTCGACAATGCCCGCATTCATGTGTTTGACACCGAGGGCGAGAACCAAAAGACACTGCAAGGCCATGTCATGGGTGTCTGGGCCATGGTGCCCTGGGGCGACACTCTTGTCAGCGGTGGCTGTGACCGAGATGTTCGCGTGTGGAACCTCGCTACTGGGTACGTGCACCATTCAGTTTGTTGACTCTTTTTTTCTCTTGTTATTTGACTTGCTAATACCTTCTAGACAATGCGTGCATACGCTCCGTGGCCATACCTCGACCGTTCGCTGCCTGAAGATGTCCGACGAGAACACGGCCATCTCCGGCTCGCGTGATACTATGCTCCGCGTGTGGGACATCCGCACCGGCCTCTGCAAGAACGTGCTCGTGGGCCACCAAGCCAGCGTGCGCTGTCTCGAGGTCAAGGGCGACATTGTCGTCTCCGGCAGCTACGACACCACCGCCAAGATCTGGAGCATCTCCGAGGGCCGGTGCCTGCACACTCTGCAGGGCCACTACAGCCAAATTTACGCGATTGCTTTTGACGGCGTCAAGGTTGCCACAGGCAGCTTGGACACCAGTGTGCGCATCTGGAATGCAGCAACAGGCGAATGCCAGGCGGTGCTTCAAGGACACACCTCCCTAGTTGGCCAGTTGCAAATGCGCGGCGAGACCCTTGTGACAGGTGGCTCGGACGGCTCCGTCCGTGTCTGGTCCCTGTCTCGGTTCTGCCCTATCCATCGTCTGGCCGCACACGATAACAGCGTCACCAGCCTGCAGTTCGACGACACGCGCGTTGTGAGCGGCGGTAGTGACGGACGCGTCAAGGTGTGGGATCTCAGAACTGGGCAAATGGTCCGCGAATTGATTTCGTACGGCGACGCAGTTTGGCGTGTTGCATTTGAGGACGAGAAGTGCGTGGCAATGGCGCTCCGGAACAACCGCACCATCATGGAAGTGTGGTCGTTCTCCCCGCCCGACGATGCCCTGAACGACCGGCCACTCTCGTTGCCACAGCGGTCTTTGGACCCTTCCTCAACATCAGAACCGCCCCGTCCCATGAGCGCCATGGTTCCCGAATTCCGTCGCCCTCAAGCTCTTCCGGGCCTCAGTGCTGGCGACGACGTCGATATGAGAGACGCCGGACCGGCAACAGCACCGCTGCAGCAGGGCAACTCGACGTTTTTCCGCGATGACTAGCGACACATGCCTGGACTGGCTCGAGTCCCGTTCTATCCCGTGGTAGTTTTCAACAGGCATTGGTAGTTTTCAACAGGCATTGGTAGTTTTCAACAGGCATCTGCCGTGGGCTACCTGCTCGACCGGGGGGCCGTGGACGTATTCTGGACTGGGGCAGCACGTTTGGCCGTATTGACCTTTTCTTTGATGATTTGGTCTTCCAGCGTATCGCAGCATCACGATGGCATTTCTAGGTGTTTTCATTTTTCGAATCTTTTATATACCGTGCAGGGACAACACGGGGGCGTCGCACTTGCATAGTGTTGCGCTATACTTATTTTGTTATGGTTTTTCTTGGGCGGCCTATAGGTTCTATCATCTGCCCAGCTTTATATCCCTTTATATCCTGTTTCATTTTCCTTACTTCTTATTTCGCAAAGCAAAACATGGGCTTGGGCGTTTTGGCGGGTCATCATCTTCTACTACTATTGTTTGTTTCTTGATCGATTGACTTTATTTTCTTGACGTTGTGCTCTTTTTCTATACTTTGGTGAACAGGGCCTGGGAACTGTAGGAAAGGAAGTGGCTGTTGGTGTTGGTCTAGGACTTTGTTGTCTCCAAACTTGTGCAACACCAGCAACATACTCCCTTGCCCTTTCCCCCCAGCCTTCCTGGTATTCCTCGTGTGCATGTTTATTATCTTTATTACGCGCTTTTCCTGCTCCCCGTTTCTTACCGAATTCACTCATTCGTATTCTGGAAGCTGGGAGAGTCTCAATATGGGATATGATAGGATCGAAAACGGCACGCGAGTAGGAAGAGAAAGGGGGAACGAACAGCCGTTTCTTCTCTACAGCTGTTACTTAATCCAGGTCGGCTTCCATACATTTGACGGAGAACATCCAGCGGGGTGTTTGTTTTGTGATCAGTGATACAAAGGCCGCCTGATCAAAAATTCTTGCTTCGGCGCTGTTTTGCTCTCCAGCGGCAATGGAGCAGACATATTGCGTAGAAGAGCGAGAGACAGGCGAGTTATATTCGTACTCCGTAAGCCGCTCCTTCCCATGTTATTCGCGTTCCTGTTTTTCACGATGGACGAAAACTGGGGCGCGCTTGCCATCGGAGTGATATTGTAGCGAGCAATTGACAGCAAGCGATGGCAGCGAGATCGCTTTGCTCTAGGACAGTGGTAGAGGGCCTTAGCAGGCGGTCGCCGCTTCCCTACGCTGCTAAACCGTTGGGGTTTGATGGTGCTCCCAGTGGACCTTTCCCAAAGCGGCTAGTGTCTCAACTCCTGACTGCAGCCAGGGCGACAGGTCAGGTCCACCCGCATTCCCCTGATTGGCAGCTGCTGGCTCCGATAGCTGTTTTTGAGGCCCTTTTTGGCGGGAGCGTCTTTTGTTGTAATTTTTTTGGTTTAAATTTTATTGCTCGCTTTTCTTCGGACGTGTCCCAGTGGGAAGTCCGGTGTAATTCTGACCCAGCAAAGCTGTTGTTCTCAGTGTTTGGTTTGATTATTTTTTTTTGTTCTGCCCATTCGTTCCTGCCCCCTTCCAATTTATCTCGCATACTCTTTCCTCCTCACCACAACATCGCCCTAGCGCCTTCCTTTTTTCTCCTTCTCATCATCAACGAATTTCTGTTCGACAATCCCTTTCTTTTTTGATATCCTCTCGATTGTTGCTGTCTTCAGTTGAGCGGTTGTCCCTCCCCCCAACCACCGAAAGTCGAACTGTTCCTCCCTCCTCCATCCTCCCCCACCCCTTTTCTCGCCAACATGTTCTCGCGTGCGGCGTTCCGCGCTGGCCGGGTGGCTGCGGTCAATGGCGGCCTGCGGGCGGCCAAGACAGCCTCTTCGATGCCCCTGCGTGCTGCTGCTTCGATGCCTTCTGCTTTCTCCAAGACAACGTCCGTGGCGGCTGCCCGGAGGACAGTCACGACCGACGCGGCATCTGCACACGTCGACAAGAGCGCCGTGCCGCAGTCTGAAGACGAGGTGTTCTCCATCAACCTGAGCGATGAGAGCTTCGAGACATACGAGCTCGACCCGCCGCCGTACACCCTCGAGGTGACCAAGAAGGAGCTGAAGAAGATGTACTACGACATGGTTGTTGTCCGCCAGATGGAGATGGCCGCCGACCGCCTGTACAAGGAGAAGAAGATTCGCGGTTTCTGCCATCTGTCCACGGGCCAGGAGGCAGTTGCTGTCGGTATTGAGAACGCCATTACCCCCGAGGACGACGTCATCACCTCGTACCGTTGCCACGGCTTCGCGTACATGCGCGGCAGCAAGGTTCGCCAGGTGATTGGTGAGCTGCTGGGCCGCCAGGGCGGTATCTCGTACGGCCGCGGTGGTTCGATGCACATGTTTGAGAAGGGCTTCTACGGCGGCAACGGCATTGTCGGTGCTCAGGTGCCCGTTGGTGCTGGTCTGGCATTTGCGCACAAGTACCAGGACAAGAAGAACGCATCGATCATCCTGTACGGTGACGGTGCCAGCAACCAGGGCCAGGTCTTTGAGGCTTTCAACATGGCCAAGCTGTGGAAGCTGCCCGCCCTGTTCGGCTGCGAGAGTGAGTTCATCCCCTTTAGATGGTGGCCAATTTTTTAGTTCATTTTTTGCAGAAGCCATTCTAACCCGTGATACAGACAACAAGTACGGTATGGGTACCTCCGCTTCGCGCTCGTCGGCGCTGACCGACTACTACAAGCGTGGCCAGTACATCCCCGGCCTCAAGGTCAACGGCATGGACGTCCTTGCCGTCAAGGCCGCCGTCAAGTACGGCAAGGAGTGGACCCTGGCCGACAACGGCCCGCTTGTCCTGGAGTACGTCACCTACCGCTACGGCGGCCACTCCATGTCCGACCCCGGCACCACCTACCGTACCCGTGAGGAGATCCAGCGCATGCGCTCGACCAACGACCCCATTGCCGGCCTGAAGCAGAAGATTCTCGACTGGGGCGTTGTCAACGAGGAGGAGCTCAAGGGTATCGACAAGGAGGCCCGCAGCTACGTCAACGAGGAGGTCGCCATCGCCGAGGCCATGGAGCTGCCGGAGGCCAACCTGGACGTCCTGTTCAACGACATCTACGTCAAGGGCAGCGAGCCCAGCTTCATCCGCGGCCGCACCGCTGACGAGCTGCGCTACTTCGACTAAGTCCAAGCAAGTATGGAGACGAAGAGATGGCTTACGGGATAGGTAGCTTAATATGAAGGGAGAGAGGGACTGATTGACAGAGGGCTTTGCCACCTAATAATCATGCACACAAGCCACTGTGCTATTTTCTTGTCGCCTCTCCTTGTGGATTTTCTTGTTTCTTTTTTTACCCGCCTTTTCCTTACCATTTTGTCATTGTCGTTTTTTTTTACTGCTTTGTTTTGCGCCGTTTGTTCCGATTACTGTAACATTAAACTGCGAAAACAACACATACATATGAGCCATCTTCAAAATAGAACATAGGAGCGTTTAAGCAAGTATCGTTCTTTCCCTTTACTGTGATTTCCCCATGGATTTTTACTGAAATTTTCGGTGGTATCAAGAAACTCCGTCATTCCTTCTGTTCGGGGCGATAGGCACCGAGACGATGCTGTTGATAGGCACTAATGCCGCTACAGCATCACGTGGTGTCGCTCAGCCTAGGCGCTGGAGCCTTGGAGCCTAGCGGATTTGGCAGGGCGTTCTTGAGCGGAATTGGCGTTGTCTGAGCCTATTAAACTGGCGAGACAGGCCAGACGCGATTTGGGAAGCAGCGACCCGCGTTTTCCCACCAAAAAGCGCGTACCGCTTTCTCTCCATCGTATTCCGCATTTTCGTGCCTCTTTCCCTTTCTGCCCGCATCGTCTTTCCCCCCTTTCTCCCACATACAACACGAATTCAATGTGCATGTCTGCCTGGAATTGACGCGGCACAGCTCGACGACCGACTTTGCGTATTTAAGACCGACTCTTTCCTGCCATCCCATCTCCATTGCTTTCATTTGCCAAGTGCAATTGTTATTGCTGCTGCTCTTAAGCCACATCTAGAGCAATCGTGGCTTCGCGATATTTGGTGCAGCTCGCGCCCGGCGCTATTCTCGACAAAACGACGAAAACACCAACGACGACAGCGATAAAGACGGCGACCAAGGCTGTGGTGAGATACAGCAGCACGGTTGGCAGACGAACGGCTTTACCTTTGGCCATTTCGAGTGCCTCCTGGTCCATTGCTGCCACCGCCCCACCATCGCGAACTCGGACATCTCCCCTCCTTCTTTCAAACTCCCATTCTTGTTCATTTTCCTCGTCTTCTTTCTCTCCACTCTACCGCAACATGGCTCCCAACAAGCAGGCTACTCTGGGGTATGTTAAACCGTCACAGACCACACTAGGGCACGTCATCCTCCGAGGCTGTCCAATATCTTTTCTTCCAAAAAGCCGTCTAACCGTCGTACAGCAAGTTCTTTATGACGCCTGGCAATTCTCGACAACCGGCACCGCAACAGCAGACTAAGCTTTCCTTTGCGACCAAGGCTACGACCAGCAATGGCGACGGAAGCAGCTCTTCCAAGGAGAATGTGACGCCAGAGAAGGGTAAGTTACATCGCTGGGGAACACCGAGATATACAGCCACTACAGAGTACTAACCGACATAGACAAGAAGAAGCGGTCGTCCGATGATGAGGCGGCACCAAAGGACGAGTCGGATGCCGAGAGCACGGGCCTGCCCGCAGCTAAGCGTGCTCGCAAGAATCGCCGCGTTGTGGAGGATGATGACGAGGAAGACGCTGTGGTTCGCAGCCCTTCGCGGTCTCCCAAAATCAAGAAGGAGAAGGCGGCAGCCACCGCAAAGAACGAGGACACGGCCATGACCGATGCGCCAGCCAAGCCCGCAAAGACCAGAAAACCAAAGTCCAGGTCACCCTCCCCAGCACCCAAGGCCAAGGCCAACGCTGTTAAGCAGGAAGCCAAGGACGACGACGAAAAGGCAGCATCTTCTGCCGCTGAGGAGTCGAGCGCCTCTGAGGTGGAGGAGGACGAGGACGAGGAGGACGTGAAGCCCGAGGTCGCGGCCAAGGTGCGCAAGACGATCCAGACGGTTCTGTCTGCGACCAAGACCGATGCGTTCCCCGACTGGAAGGCCGGCGATCCCGTGCCCTACGAGGCGCTCTGCCGCACCTTCTCACTGATCGAGCTCACGACCAAGCGCCTCATCATTATGGAGTACTGTTCGCTGTTTTTGCGGCAGGTCCTGCGCCTGACACCGGGTGACCTTCTACCGACAGTGCTGCTTATGATCAACAAGCTGGCGCCCGACTATGCAGGTATCGAGCTCGGCATTGGCGAGTCGCTCATTATGAAGGCCATTGGCGAGACGACAGGACGCAGTCTAGCGGTCATCAAGCAGGACCAGAAGGAGATTGGCGATCTGGGCCTGGTCGCGGTCAAGTCGCGGTCGACGCAGCCGACCATGTTCAAGCCCAAGCCGTTGACGATCCAGGGCGTGCACAAGGGCCTGATGGGAATCGCCACGGTGTCTGGCAACGGCGCGCAGCAGCGCAAGGTCGACGGCATCAAAAAGCTGTTGTCGGCGGCAGATGCCCGCGGCAGCCAGGGCCGTGTCGATATTACCAAGGACAAGGGCGGGCCGAGCGAGGCCAAGTACCTGGTGCGCTTCCTCGAGGGAAAGCTGCGTCTGGGACTGGCTGAGCGGACTGTGCTGGTGTCTCTGGCCCAGGCCGTCATCCACCACGAGGCTCAGGTTGCTGGCAAGACGGCGTCGACATCGGATGTGGAAAAGGCTGAGCAGATGCTCAAGACAGTGTACAGCGAGCTGCCGAGCTACGACATCATTGTGCCGGCGATGCTGGAGCATGGCATTATGCACCTTAAGGAGAACTGCAAGCTGCGGCCCGGCATCCCACTGAAGCCGATGCTGGCCAAGCCAACAAAGGCGATCACGGAGGTGCTCGACCGGTTCGAGGACCAGACGTTTACGTGCGAGTACAAGTATGACGGCGAGCGTGCGCAGATCCATTACGTTGCCAAGGAGGATGGTGCAGCTTCAACATCGACGACAGCTACGGCCACAACATCGGCCAACGCCGCCCAAGGCCTGACGGCCATCTTCTCGCGCAACTCGGAAGACTTGTCCAAAAAGTACCCCGATATTCTGGCCAAGCTGCACACGTGGGTCAAACCAGAGACCAAGAGCTTTGTGCTGGACTGCGAAACGGTGGCGTGGGATGTGGACGAGCGCAAGGTGCTACCGTTCCAGCAGCTGATGACGCGCAAGCGCAAGGACGTCAAGATCGAGGACGTGAAAGTCAAGGTGTGCGTGTTTGCATTCGATCTGCTGTACCTCAACGGCGCCGCCATTGTCGAGCAGCCTCTACGGTCACGGCGTGCACAGCTGGCCGAGGCCTTCTTCCCGGTGGAGGGCGAGTTCGCCTTCGCGACGCACATGGACGGCCAAGAGCTGGACGCGATCCAGACGTTCCTGGACGAGAGCGTGAAGGCGTCGTGCGAGGGCCTGATGGTCAAGATGCTGGACGGCACGGAGAGCGGATACGAGCCGAGCAAGCGGTCGCGCAATTGGCTCAAGATCAAGAAGGACTACCTGTCGGGCGTCGGCGACTCGCTGGATCTGGTGGTGCTGGGCGCATACTACGGCAAGGGCAAGCGCACGTCGGTATACGGCGCGTTCCTGCTGGCGTGCCACAACGCCAACAACGACACGTACGAGACGGTGTGCAACATCGGCACGGGCTTCAGTGAGGCGGTGCTCGAGGACCTGCACGCCCAGCTGAGCCAGATCGTGATTGACCGCCCCAAGCCGTTCTACTCGCACAGCACGGGCGGCCAGCACCAGCCGGACGTGTGGTTTGAGCCGCGGTACGTGTGGGAGGTCAAGACGGCGGATCTGACGCTGAGCCCGCGGTACAAGGCCGGCAGCCACGAGGGCGTCGACAGCTCGGGCGAGCGGCGCGGCATCAGCCTGCGGTTCCCGCGGTTTATCCGGATCCGCGACGACAAGAAGGCGTCCGAGGCGACGTCGTCGAGACAGGTGGCCGAGATGTACCGCAAGCAGGAGAGCGTGGCCAAGAGCAAGGGCCCGGCCGTCGACGACGACTTTGAATATTGAGGGGGAAGAGGGAAGGGATGTGTGTGCATATTTATTGGGTCCGGCATGTTGTCGTTTATTTTATCCTTTTTGTCCTTTTCTCTTTTTTCTCTTTTTTTATTTTCTCTCGTTTTATCTGCTGTTATGTACGTTTCATGCATGGCGTCAAGTTGTTTTGTTGAATGCTGAATGATTGCAAACTTTCAAGGTTATTATTATATACGACGTACGACGTATTGGAACTGTCTATCCTGTCGTTGGAGAATGTCTCTCGTTTTGTTTCTGTCTCTCTCTTCTCCAGACCTGTCTACAAAATCGATTCCTGGTCGGGCCCTGGACTCAACGGATCGTCGAGCATATCGGCCCCATCGTGCAGCAGGCCGCCTCTTTCGCCGGGTCCATCTTCGCGAAGACGACCCGACTCACCAGCCGAAATCCCGCCATTAATGATACCGCGGCTGGTATTGTCGCCGATGACTCCGCCGCCCGCATTGCCCGCATTGTTCCCGCCTCCTCCACGCAAGCCATCGTCGTCACCACTGCGTCTCGACTCTTCGGCGCCGTTGAGCACATACCACACGTCCTTTTTCGTCAACAGGCCCTGCAGCACGCCGCGATCGCTGAACAGGACATAGCGCAGGCCGAGTTTCTGGAAATAGCTGACGACGAGGTGCAGGCTCGAGCGCGAGGGCAGCGTCAGCGGCGTCTGGTCCATCCAGGGCCGCAAGTCGAGCGTCGTGCGCGGGTCGGCAAGCGGCTGGTGGGCGAAAAAGGCCTCTGTCTCGTCAGGCGGCAGCGATCTAGGCGGCTGCGTGGCGGCGTGCAGAGTGTAGTCGAGCTCGGCGCGGGAGATGTAGCCCAGCAAAATGGCGTCGCGTGGATCCGAGACAATAGGGAAGCCGCGGTAGGGGTGCGTGTCCAGGATTCGACGCAGACTGGCGACCGTGTGGCCGGTGGCGGTGAGCACGACGAGGTCCTCAATGCGCGTCATGACCTGCGACGCAGGGACATCCGGGATGCGGAACTGCATCTCCTCGCTGTTATCGAGGAAGGGGTACTCGTTGAAGTGGATCCAGGCCTCGTAGATGCCGCGGCGCGAGAAGGCGTCGCCGACCCATTTCGAGAGCATGACGGCGACCATGATGGGCAGGACATAGGTCAGGGCGCCCGTCAGCTCAAAGACGATGACGACAATCGACACAGTGACGCGGGTGACGCCCGTCAGCGCAGCTGCAGCGCCGACAATGGCATACGTGCCGGGCGAGACGCACAGGAGATCCTGCTCGCACGACTGGAACGGCAGAAAGGTGGGATGGTTCGTCTGCCAGATCTCCATGACAATGCCGACAGCACGGCCCGTCAGCGCGCCAATCGCCATGGACGGCAGGATGATGCCGGCCGGCAGCTGCAGACCAAACGTGATGGCGGCCAAGAAGAAGCCGAGCACGGCCGCAAAAAGCAGCAGCACAATCGTGGCGGCCGTGGCCGCGCCCGTCTTGCAGAGGCCGAACTGGTCGTCGAGCTGGGGCGAGCATTCGGCAAAGATGTTGGACACGAGCTCGGACAGCTGGGCGCGCATGTAGAGGTTGGGATAGTTGACGAGGGCTGTCAGCAGGGCGACGAGCGCGACCTGCGTGACGGGGCCCGGCAGCCAGTTGGCATGGGCCTTTTTCCAGCGGGCAATCCACATGTTGGCCCTGATAAAGAGGCCGCCATAGACGCCGCCCAGAATGCCCAGCAGGGCAAAAGGCACAAGCTCAAAGGCGTGCCAGCTGGTCGAGTACTTGACTTGGTAGAGCACGAGCTTGCCGGAGCGGAACGGGTCGAGGGCCTGCAGCACAAACGCAGCCGTCATGGCGCACACAAAGCTCTGCCACATGGTCTTGTCGGGGAAGTAGTACGACAGCGTCTCGAGACTGAAGAGCACGCCGCCAATGGGCGAGCCGAACGCGACGGAGATGCCCGACGCCGACGCGGCAGACAGGACCTCGCGACGGCGGGCCTCGTTGTTGTTGATGCTCGGGAACAGCTTGATGAAGAGATTCGCACAGCAGCAGGCGACGTGCACAAAGGGGCCCTCCTTGCCGAGCCACATGCCCGAGGCAACCGCCAGGCAGAGGCCGAGCGATTTCGTGACGAGGGTCCAGCCGCCCAGAAAACGGCGGATGACAAAGCCGCCCAGCATCGTCTTGATCTCGGGGATGCCGCTGTGCTTCGCGTAGATGGCATATTCCTTGACGAGCAGCGCGGCGCAGACGGCAAACGTCGCCGAAAACGCGACGAAAAACAGGTACTCGAGGAACCACTTGCCGACCTTGGACGACGCCGACAGACCGAGCGCCACCGCCCACGGCCGCCAGCCCTCGCACTTGGCGCCCTCGTCGTAGCCCATGCAGCAGAAGCCGTGGTTCAGATAGAACGCGCCGCCGTCTGTCCCGCCCGAAGCGCAGTATCCCGTCTTGAGGTCGCCCAGCCAGTCCGAGGCAACGTCGATCGCCGCGGCAAGCGTGCCGGCCGCCAGACCCGTCAAAACGAGCACGACCCAGACCTGGCCGTCGTCCAGCAAGCGGCGCACAAGACCCAGCAGGCCGCCCGTTCCCGCGACAAGCGACCGTTGCCGCTGGCGCTCCTTGTTGTACTCGAAAATCCAGTCAATGGCCGTCAGGTCTTCGTAGCCGACACGGCGGCCCAGTCCCTCCGAGTACCAGTCGACAACGTGGGGCAGGCCCGCGCTGTTTTTGCCGTTTCCGCCGTTGGCCCCGTTGGCCCCGTTGGCGGCGTAGTTGACGTTGATGTTGCTCGGCCCGCCGTTCGCGTGCGCGCCGTTTCCACCGACAACGCCCTGTGTCTCAAACTCTTCGTCGTTGCCAGCACGTCCAAGGCCGATGGGGCCGCTGGATTCGTGCGCGTAGAGAGAATGCGACGAGGTGTGTGTGTTTGGCGGCGCCGAGCCGCCCATCCCAAACGTCGTCAGAAGAGACCGTGCCGACTGTGGAAGGAAACTCGTCTGTTTTTGCCGCCGCTTGAACGACATGGGGCCGCTGTGGCCGCTGTGGCCGCTGTGGCCGCTGTGGCCGGTCAGTTCCGCCGCAGATATTGTGTGTTCTTCGACGGAGTTGTCCGAGTCGTGATCGTCGTCGTCGTGGCCGTCGTGGCCGTCATCGTGATTCTCGCCGCTGTAGGGACCGCCGCTGGGACCGCCGCTGGGACCGCCGCTGGGCCTGCTGTCGCTGCCTAAAAGATCAATAGGGCTTCCGTTCTGGAACGGCGACGCTCGTCCGCCGGCATGATCGTCGCCGCTGCCTCCTGCTGGCGGTATTAATGGATCCATCGTCGAGTGTGTGCAGCAGGAAGCGCCGTCATCGCGCAGAAGAAACGAAGAACACAGAACGACGAGAAAAGGCGCGGAAATGTAGGATATGTCTGCTATCTGTGATTGTGATAACGTTGTAAGAGAAATGGTCGTGGGCTATTTTCGCTTTTCGCTTTTCGCTTTTCGCCGAAAAGGAGTCGAGCTGGCGTGTTGGCGACTGTTTGTGTTGTCGTTTCCAGACCATCGCCAAGTGTCGCATGCGGCAAGCTCCAGGAACGTTCAGGAGGCTGTGGCCTTGCAGCAATTACGTCGCAGGTGCTGTGCTGCTAAAGTGGGTCCGAAACGTTCCCAAGCCCCGTTTGGCAGATAACTCGGTAAGCGGCGGATTATGTAAGTAGACGGACCTCAGAGGCGGACTTGCAGCTTCACCTCGATGACAAGACAAAGCCAGGCAAAACTTGGTTTCGGCGTGTCACCTGTCGACGGTATATTGCTGAAAGGTTGTCGCTTTTTACATCGAGGATATACAACGGCGTCATGGAACGTTCGTTTTCCACGAGTTTATCGCCTTTATCGCCCTGAGAAAAATGGCTTCCACTGGCGACGATGCCGCATCTGACGTGGCGATGATTGATGAAACTGTCGATTCACCACAGGCAGGACAAACGCAGCAGACGGGCGATAGCCAGCCATCTGAGTCGAGCCAGAAACCCGACCCGCAAGAGGCAGCCATCGCTAGAATCGAGCAGCTTCTCCGGGTCAAAGACGACACTTCGCGCTTTGTCGCCTTGGCGCTGCTCAAAGCCGTTCTCGATGATCAAGTGCGAGAAGCTGAAAAGGAAGCTGAAAAGGAGAGAAAAGATGGCGGAGCAACAGGAGCAACAGGAGCAACAAGTGAGGCGTCTCACGTCAGCTCGCCGTCGCTCTTGAGACTGTGGGATGCGCTGCCCGTCAAGTTCCTCGATAAACTGCTTCGCGCAGGCCTCAACACCCATCCAACGCTCTTTGTCACGACCTCGACCTCGCCCTCGTCGCCTTCTTCATCCCAGGCAGCCCAACCGCAGTCTGGAAACGGCGGCGCTGATGCTGCGAACATGCGAGATCTGGCCGTCGCCGTATTGCACACCTTTGCCGTCCGCATTCTGCCCGATGACCGTCGCGGCGATCCTCGACTCGTCGGGCGCATTCCGCTCTTGGTTGCCTCTCTGTTGAATGCAGCGTCCACTCCCAAAACAGCCAAAACGCCCAAAACAGCCGGAGCGTCGGCAGGGCAGAATGCCGATGCAGAGTCGGCCACAACGCTCATCCTCCAAACCCTCGCAACGCTCGTCAGTCGTGCTGAAGGTGCTGCCGTCTTCAACGCGAGTGTCACCGATCTCAGTCCTCTCACAGAATTGGCGCCAGAACAGCCGCTGGTGCTCGACATTCTTCTTCGTGCCTGGCTGCACGGTCTGCTGGCGGCCACGACCACCTCTGAAAACTCGGCCGACGTCAATACTGCCACAAATAATATCACAGAAACCATCAACACCACTCTTCCCGCGCTGGCCGCAGCGTTTAAGGGCACGGATGGCGTGACCTTACTCGACTTTTTGGCCCGTCTTCTGCGGAATGCAGAAGCCTTTTCTGAACAGCAGCAGCAGCGCAAACTTAACCTTCTCCCCGCTGCCAGCCCCGGCTGGATCAATCCCGCTGTCGGGTTCATCCGTCGTTTGGCTGCCAGTCGGCCCACGGCGGCCTCGCGCGCAGCTTATACCCATGCATCCGCCGCCCTCTTGCGCGCCTATCCAGATGTAGCCTCCAGCCTTCTCTTTGGCCAGGACCAGACCGCCAAAGGAAGCACCAAGGGAAGCGCCAAAGGAAGTGACAAAGGCAAAGGAAAGGACAAGGCCCTGCCCGAGGACAAGCCGTTTGCCTACCTCCTTGTCAGTATGCTCCTCGTCGACCTGCGCGCCACCTTGCCCGGTCTTCTCGCCCAGCTCAACAACCAGGACTACTACCCGGCCAATGCATCTCGTCTTGCTTCGGCCTTTGATATCCTGTCGGCCTTTATCGGCTATCTTGTGCGCAGCCTCGACGGTGACGGCGAGGACGAGCTGCTCACCATCTCCTTGACTCCAGACAACCTGCTGCGCCTCCGCAAGTCCATGTCCGAGACCCTGTCCGTCACAGCTGAGCACTTGCGCGATCGATGGGATGCTGCCGTCGCTGGCGCCCAGGGTCTGCACCCAGACGCACGCACTGGCACCGGCGATACGCGCACCCACTCCTTGGATACAGCAGGATTGCCGCTGGCATGGGACGCCGCTGCCTCCGACACCGTCGTCAGCCGTGATCCGCTGGTGCTTGCTGCCGTCCGTGCGTTGGCGCTCTGGCTGAGGGAGGACGACAATGAGCTGCTGCGCCGCGAGGCTGCAGGCCTGGCAGACATGCTGCTCGACCTGTACAGCAGCAGCACCACCGACCCAAGTAGCCTCGACTTTCGCCGGCCGGTTCTGGTCGCGTTCGAGGGCATTTCAGCCTTGACTGCAGACGACGGATCTGGCAGAGGTGGAGGCGGAGGCGGAGGCGACGGCACGCACGAAGATGATACGTACGAACGGGACGCAACATCGCTCTTACTCGAAATTGGCGCCTGGAGGATTCTGACAACCGATCTGCTCACTATTCTCCAGGGGCCACAGTCTGCTGCCGATGCAGCTCGTGGCATCGAAATTGTCCGCGTCCTGCTGCCCATTGTCGAAGAAGAGCGCCCGGGCACCCAGGAAGCCTGGATGGACGTCGTCACACTCGTTGCTGCGTGGTCTGGCCCGAGTGACGAAGACACCAGTCCATCCCCAAAGGACGCCGCGGTTGCCGCCACTGTCGCCGAGTGTCGTGTCGCCGTCCTTCAGCTTGTCACTGCCCTCGTTGCCAATGCCCATCCATCGATGCGGCGCCGATACACGCACTCCATCAGTGCTGTTATCGGCCTGGCAAACCAGCTGCGGCCGACTTTGGCGTCGTCTCGGATCGGGTCATCGTTGAGCGAAAGTCTGGTTGAAGCACTTGACGATGTGCGGGGAACGCTTGAAGATACTAGGTAATGTTAGCTATATTGGCACGATTCGTTTTTTATCTACGTTTTTTTTTTTTTTTTTTTTTTTTGGTAAAATACTATATCCAACGAGTTTGTATAGTTAAAAATAAATAAACATAAATATGAGGTATAAACATGAAACAAACAAACAGGGTAAATAAATATGAAATATTATATAAAATGTTTGTATATATGATAGTAGATTTGTTCGACCAGACGGTCCTGTGTTTTTATAATAATATTCAAAAGGGGTGGACAGACAGACATATCATGAAAGGAAACCAGGAATTATTGGTATTCTGTTGTGATAACGGAAAACTCGAGACGGATAGATAAATGCAAAAGAAGCCATTAACCCAACAATCAAAATCAAATATAAAAGACAAAAAAGAAGAAGCGAAGAGAGTGGAAGAAGCGTTGAAACAGCAAATAAAAATAAATAGGAACAAGAAATGAAAGGTTAAAATGAGGGGGGAAAGCAAGAAAGAAGATAGCCAAAAAGATAATGAATAGGCAAAAAGATGAGAAAATATACCAAAAATAAAGAAGGGGGCAATTACAACAGCTGAAAACAATCTGTGTTGCCTTTCATAGCTCTCTCTGTTCCCTCTTTTGTTTTTTCGCTCTTCGACATCACACCACTCCAAAAAAAAAAAATCAAGTGTTCAAAACAAGACAATAACCACAACACTTGTTTTTTATTCCAAGAAACAGACGCAAAACACAGAAACACAGTAACACAGGCAATGCTGCTTAGTTGGCAACCTCCTCCTCAACCCAGCCGTTCAGACCGCTCTGAATGGCAAGGCCAAATCCGGCACCCATGCCACCAAAGCTTGCCTGGTACTGGTGGCCGCGGCGCTCGCCCTCGTTGCCGCCGTTACCGGGAACGCTGTTGGGGCTCGTACCGCCGTTCTCAAAGCCAGGGGCCAGAACGGGCAAGCTCACAGCACGGTTGTGCTGGCCACGCGGGTTGCCAGGTGCCAGTAGACCGCCAATGGTGGTCGTACCGTTGGCCGTCGTGGCGTTGGCACCGTTGGCATAACCGTTGGACATGCTCGCCGACTGCTGGTGGCCCGAGATGATGGGACCCTGGGGCACCTCCAGAGTCAGCTCGCTCGACGGCGAAGCAGCCGTGCCAAAGAGCGCGGCCTGCTGAGCGACCAGAACCTGGTGCTGCTGCTGCTGCTGCTGAGCTGCCTGCTGCGACACATGGCTGAGGTACATGGTCAGAGCATTGTTGGTCGAGCTGAAAAGGGTCACGGCTGGCTGGTTGGGGTTGTTGCCGGGCGAGGTGGCGTTGGTCGGCGAGCCGCTGTTCTGGCTATTGGAGCCGTTGGGCGGGGGCGAAGCAATGCGGCTGCCCTCGTTGTTCGGAGACGAAGCACCATTGCCGTTGCCGCTGCCGCTACCACCGGGTTGGAGCTGGCGAGGAGCATTGCCACAACGGTCCTTGCCAAAGTTGACCTTGAACTTCTTGTACTCGTCCTTGCTGCGGATGGCCTCAATGGCCTTGATGGCGTTGGCAATGTTGGTGAAGTTGACAAACGCGCAGCTCTTCTCGCGGAGCGTGTTGACCAGCTCAATCTCGCCGAAATCGGTAAAGTCCTGGCGCAGGCGCTCCTCGGTCCACGTCTCGTCGAGGTTGCCAATGTACACGTTACGCGAGGCACCGCCGCTGACAGCCAAGGCAATCGCCGGCGGCAGAGCGCCCGAGTGCTTACCCCAGCCGATCTTAAGGCGCCGGTTGTGAATCATCAGGCCTTGCAGGTTGCTGAGTGCGTAGAAGGAGGCGGCCGCAGTAGGGTCGATGAAGGTGACGAAGCAGATGTGCTTGTCGGGAATGTAGCGGACGTGGTGCAGCAGACCGCCGCGAACAACGTTGCAGATCTCCTCGATCGTGGTCTCCGGGTGGATGTTGCCCAGGTAGATGGTGCGGTTGCCGAGGTTGCTGATACCACCGGCTGTGGTGGCCACTGCGGCGGCAGCCACTGACTGTTGCGCCAGAGCGTTGGAGATGATGTCGCGGTCAGCGCCCGTCAGCATGTTGGCGTAGCCGGGAGCAATGCCGAGGTACTGAGCGGCGTTCTGCTGCTGAGTCTTGGACACATAAGCACAGCGGTCCTTGCCGTAGTAAACACGGCGCGGGCTCTGCCAGTTGGCCTCCTGAGGCAGCTGGGTGACGGCCTTGATGGCGTTGGAGATGGAGAGGAAGTGAATGAAGGCGATGTTCTTCTCGCGCACCAGCTTAATGGTGTCGATGGCACCAAACTTGCCCAGGTCCTCGCGCAGCTCATCCTCGGTGATCTCGTCCGGAAGGTTGCCCAGATACACGTTCCGCGAGGCGCCCGACTGCTGGACAGCCAGAGCTACGGAAGTGGGGACCTGGGACGGCTTGCCCCAGCCGACCTTGACATCCTGGCCCTTGATGCAGAGCTTTTTCAAGATGGCATCAGAGTGGAAGTGGGTGGCGGAGCTGGCGTCCAGGAACGAGATGAAAGCGCAGTTCTTGTCGGGTAGCATGCGGACCGACTCGATCTGGCCACTCCGGACGTGGCTCAGAAGCTCGTCGGCAGGCGTGTCGGCGGGGATGTTGCCCAGGTAGACAGTGCGGCTGGTGCCGCTCACGACACCTGGCGACAGAGCGACTGGGGATGTGGCCTGCATGGGGACCTGAATCTGGCCGCCCAGATTGTTGAAGGCGCCGCTCGGCGACTGGGGCGAGTAGAACTGGGGAGCACCGTAGGTCGAGGGCGAAACGATCGTCTGGTAGGCCTGGGGTGACATGTTCTGCTGGTCAGGGCTCTGCTGGCCGCCGACCTGCTGGCCATTGGCCTGGCCGTTGAGCTGGCCGTTGGACTGCTGTTGCTGCTGCTGAGCCTGGAGCTGGGCCTGCTGGAGCTGCTGGGCCTGCTGGTAGCCGATCTGGCCCTGGAACTGAGATGTGGCAAAAGCCGCAGGCGTGCCGGGTTGGAAGGGGCTGCCGAGCAGCAGCTGGGAGGGGAGAAGAGAAGTGAACTGCATGTCAAAGGCAGTTCCAGGAGTGGTCATGTCGGGAGCGGCGGCGGTGGTAGCGGGAGGAGGGGCCTGGTTCATGGGCTGAGTGTTGATGCTGGGAATGTTGGCGCGGCGCGGGTGACGGTCACCGAAGCCACTGATGTTGGAGGTGAAGGCACCATGGGAGAAGCCGGTGTCGCTGTTGGAGGGCTTGGAGGCGTGGCCGAAGCGGCCGCCGTTGGGGCCAGACTGGCTGACGGGAGCGCTGATGTCCTGCATCCCGAGCAGATGAGGGGGGACAAGACCGTCCCGAGAAACGTGAGATAGGACCGCCGTTTTGACGGTTGATTCGTACCCTGAAACCGGGCACGGAAGTGGGTTCGGGAGAGGGGAAATGGAAGACGAAGACGGCTGATGTGTTGATCAAGAAATCAAGAGATTGGAATCTAGAGCACACCGGTGTCTAAAAAGTCGATCGTCGTTTTCGGTAAAAGGGGGGTTGTCGAAAGAGAAGAAGTCGGTACAACCAGGCGAGGCCAAGAATCGAAAGGGTTGAATTGAATTATTGGGTATCGAGGAACAAAAAAGGGACCAGAGTCGTCGAAGCGGGTGGTCGAGAGTCGAAAAAACCGAAGCTGAAGACGCTCCTTTCGGAGAAGACAGAATATATCCAAGAAAGGGTTATTATAAAACGGGCGTACGGTGGCTGCCGAGAAGCACAAGAGCTTCCTGTTTGTTGGTGATATAGAACAAGAAAAAAACGAATATAATATTGTAGGCGACGAGTTGGACGCGGACTGTCTGTTGTCTGCCTGTGTGGCGAATCGAGTTTCCGGTTGGGAAATATGTCGAGAAAAATCGAAGCAAAATGGAATACGGGCTCGGAGTTGGGCGACGCGTACGAGGGACTCCAAGTAGACGTCGAAAAGGATGTCGAGAATGTCGAGCAAAGGCGAACAAGCGAGTGGGTTCGAAGTTGAAAATGGGAGAGTAAACGAGCAGTGAAGAAAAGAAGAAGAAAAAGAAGAAAGCGAAGAAACAGAAGCAAGAAGCAAGAAGCTGGCAAAGGGAGCCGGTTGAAGAATTGAAGTCGACCACGAAGAAAGGTGTGGATGACCGAGAAAGAAACAGAGGAGAGGAGGAGAAGAGAGGTCGAGGAAAAAGAAAACGGCGAAAGAGAGGGTAAGAAAAGGGAAGAGAGAGCGAGAGTAAGAAGAAAAGAGAAGGGAAAAAAGAGAGTGTACGAATGAGTGAAGAAAAGCGAGAGACGAACAGAAGAAAAGGAGTCGACAGACCAGACTGGGGGTAGAGAAGAAGAAGGAGAAAGGTGGAGGAGAGGAGGATCGTAGGGGTGAAAGAGAGGAGAAAAGGTTAGAGTGAGGGAGTGCAGAATGGCACAGCGAAGAGGCGTGAGAGAGAAGAAGAGAGAGAGAGAACAGGGGAGGAGAGGCTAGGTGGATTGAGGAAAAGGGGGGGTGATGTCCCGTTGGTCGTTTGTCGATTGCCCAAAGCGGACAGGAGACATTTAATTGGGGCGCGCTAAGTTTAATGAGGCCCGTTCAGGGGAAATCGGCGCTGGCTTTTGGGGTGGGAAGGAGCCCTGAACGGGCGGTCCATCCCAGGAAGGCAGGCACAAAAGCACGAAATGGCACGAAAGCTACGAATGCATGGCATGGCAAAAGCAGAAGGAGCAATGTGCGGAGCGTGGATGTGGAGAGAAGGAGGCTCAGGAGGCAGGAGGCGAGCACGAGGCACGAGGCATAACAAGTGCAATGGGCACATGATCCGATGCAGAAAGAGCATCGACACGAGCGTACAGCAAGTACGGATGGAGTCCTTTGCTGCCGAATACAGTAACTGAGTGAAAACAAAGGGATAAATAAGGGGACGAAAAGTGAGCAAAAGTACTCGAGCTGCGGCACAGGAAGTGAACGAGTAATACGTTGTCATAATTTTGCACTTGTATCTCGAAAATTTCACGTTGACATTTCATTCGGAGTAGAGTGCAGTCCGGCCGTGGTAGTTGACAACTTGACTGGCGGTGCAAGAGCTAGGAACGCTGGAACGGCAGTAGAAGGCCCACCGTCCAGGTACCTGACCGCCTAAGAGAGCCCAAGAGACAACCGAACGCGCTGTGCGAAAGTTTGGGCGTGGCCCGCCAAGGGGGCAAGAGGCCTGTGCTAGGCGGCCACTGACGCTAGCGGCCTAGTGGCTGTCTTTGTCTGCCAGCGCTCTTTGGCGTCTTACTGAGTGCGCTAACAGCTCCAGGGCTGTAGTTTGCTGCTTCCGGACGGCATTTGGCGATATTGGCGGTAATGTTGGGGGCGAGAACTGAGCATTGATGGGCATTGACGTTACTGATGGCATTGGGCGTTGAAGCTTTGGCGCCTTGAGGTTCGTGGACAACGTTGACGCCCCAGAAAAAAAGCCAAAAAGAACTTGTGGGTTTGCCATGAATCTGGGCAAAGGGAGAGCAAGCCGGGGATAAATTGCGGCCCCTCTA
This sequence comes from Sporothrix mexicana, assembly GCA_021396375.1. Classification (NCBI taxonomy): domain Eukaryota; kingdom Fungi; phylum Ascomycota; class Sordariomycetes; order Ophiostomatales; family Ophiostomataceae; genus Sporothrix; species Sporothrix mexicana. The sequence continues at coordinate 291,566 of WNYC01000043.1, forward strand.
AGACGGGATACGTGTGCGTACAACGTATGAAGTGTTCACAAGTATATTGGGGAAGGACTCTGAAAAGTGCGTGCAGATATCAGGGCCCGGTACATGTGCGGGAGAATGGGACAGAAAGATCCAGGGAGGCCAAGGGAGAGAAATGTCAAACAAGAAGGAAGAAAAGAAGAAAAAGAATAACGGTAAGAAACGGGTGGGAGGGAACGCTGCGATCTATATAAGATAGGCTATAGGCACGTGTGACCGTCATGAGGATACTCGATAATGATTACTGTCAGCAAAATCCAGGTTGGTGATGCTTCACTGTAAATACTGTGGATGCGTATATGCAGTACTACAGAGTACACAAAAACGTGACTGCCTCATAGTGAATCCGAACAAATACGAAGTCACGCCGGTCGTGATTTCCGCGCCTGGAGCGCGTCGTGCAAACATCTTAGTGTCGGATCTAAGGAAGGGGCAGGCGCGTCAGAAAGACCGTTGAACCCCATTAAAGTCGTTGAAAAGGAGTTAAACCAGCGCTGCGGCGGCTTTACAGCTCATTTCCTGACGCCATTCGGGGCCTTTTAGCGTTTGGCTTGTCTTTGATGGCGCCTCCTATTTTCCTATTTTCTCCATTTCCATTTTTTTTTATCAATCTCTAGCTTCGTTTTAAGGGAGCAGCAGGATACGGTGGAGAAAATGCGTGCAGATGAAGCATTCTTCATGCTTTTTATCTCTCTCTTTTATTTGAATAAGAAGCCGTTGATGGCCTTGCATGTTGGGTGCAGATTGTCATAGAGATGCTCCTTATGATCTCCCCAGATTGTGGCTCATCTGCTGATCCCCTGAATATATCAAAGGCTCGACTTCGGTTCAGGATCATCAGCCCTCGGACGTAATTAATACTGTGTATTTTTATTGCTGTGTATTATTCGGTGCACATTTCAGCGAGAACAAATACAATGAGCAGGCACGTATCTCACAGAGTGCAGGCTTGCACAAGTATCTGACCTGTGCCAGGGAGATAATAATAGAAGTCTGCTCCGTACAGAATACACACTATCCCGATTTTCCGTAATAAGTCTTCAAGCAGGGCCCAGGGGTAGGGGTCTATCGAGTCTAGGCAGGAGATAGGGGACAGGGACACACAGACGTGTCTTTTGCATAAAGTCTGGATCAACAGCCCCTCAACACTGCCCTTTCCAGAAACGAAACAATGTGGACGTGGCCAAGAACACGGTCGGTGGTAAAGAAAAGAACAGCGGGACAACAAGATCGACGAGTGTGAGCTGTTGTTGGATCCTGGCTTCTGTTTTTTGTCCATTTGGATGTTGAAGAATATACAAACCAACTCGATATCAGTAGCCTATCATATGTCCAACAATACTGTGTACACCTCCACGCTTGTCGAGAACCAGAGTCTCAGATTCCTCTCTTCCCCCCCCCCCCCCCCAAAAAAAAATAAAAATATAAAAGGGCCAGTCACACGCATGACGAGCAGAGATGGACGTGGCCCCTGGCTTGAAATGAACCGCTTCACAGACTGTGGCTGCGACGCTGCAACTCTGCTGTGCTCCGCTGGTAATTGTGGGCTGGGCTGAGTTGAGCTCTAGAGCTGTTGAAAGAGAGGCTCGAGAAAAAGAGACAGAAGAGACAACACACACAATGATAATACACCGTAGAAAACCCATCGGAAAGGGTGAGAAAGGGGGGGGGGGGATCCACCCTGGCATGAAAGACTCAGGACAGGGGAAAATAGAGATGACCCAGGCCAGCCTTATGTGCGCAGCACGGAGGTATTGTGAGATATGGAGTGTGTTGATGGTGCTTGCTGTAATACAACGGAACACAGGGTATCTCAGAATCAGAAAAATAAATCGATTGAATTCTTCAACGAGGAATTAATGTATTGTGTTCAGGGGTTCACCACCGCTTTGGGTACAAGGAGGGAAGGAAGCTCTTTAATATGTTAAATTCAAATATAGAAAGAAGCTGGTGTCCGTGTCTCTGAGCGGGAAACACAATGGCAGCGTTCTACGGAGTGATACACATCAAAATAAGGCTCCGCAAAAAAAAAAAAAAAACAAGAGTCAGCAGTGAAGAATTGCACGGTGCATCGTGTAACGCGCCTCCCTAAACAGAGTCAGACACGCGGAGTTCCACCAGTCTCTTGGGGCTGCAAGACTTGTTTGGCGTGATGCAGGAACATACATGCAGGAAAGGGAAGGGGCCTTGACGGCTATGGGAGGAGAGTCAACAAATGGAAAAGGCATACGATATATGTCGTACGTTGTAGGGAAACAGCAAAAGAGCGACTGAAGAGGGCAAAAAGGCAAGAGCATATATGCACTGGCAGTGGCATGGCTCATAGCCCTGGAAAAGCAGTCGCTCGGGCCTGCCACCCAAAGATCTATGTTTGCGGAAGGAGCATGCACCCCCTGGTCCCGCCACGATCTAGAACATTTGCATGCAGATTCTCAACCAGACAATTCAAACAAACACAAAACTGTCACCAGCAGAGCCAGCAACAGATCCAGCCACCCACGGTTTCACGATCTCCAGCCAAGCCGATCCTGTGCAAACACTCTTGCTTGCATCTGTTTTGAAGTTACGTTTTGCTTTTATTCGTTTTATACGCGTACAAAGTGCAATGCCCTCGTCATCATGTTTCGTCCCTCCGCCACATCTCGCAAAATGATATTTTATTCCCATCCATCCATCCATCCATCCATCCATCCATCCATGTCACCCCTGTGCCCCGCATCCTACCACATTTCCACATTTACGGCTTCGCGCGGCCCATGAAGCGCGGGTACAGGCAGGTCGTGCGGACGGTGTGCTGGTTGGCGAGCCAGGCAAGCAGACGTTCGAGGCCGAGGCCGTAGCCGCCGTGCGGCGAGGTGCCGTACTTGCGCTGGTCAAGGTACCAGTAGTAGGGCTCCGGGTTGAGGCCCTTGGTCTTGAAGGCGGCCATGAGCTCGTCGAAGCCGTCCATGCGCATCGAGCCACCGACAATCTCGCCGACGTTGGGCATCAGCACGTCGACACTCTCGGTGACGCGCGGGTCGTTGGGGTCTTTCTTCATGTAGAAGGCCTTGACCTCGACGGGGAAGTGCGTCAGCAGCACGGGCACGTTGAGCGTGTCGACCATCTTGCGCTCAGCCGCCTCGGCAATGTCGTCGCCGAAAACGTGCGGCTGGCCAAACTCGTTGAGGACGGGCGGGTCCTGGGCGTTGAGCCAGTCAATGGCGTCGGTGTACTTCATGCGCTTGAAGGGGCGCTGCGGCTTGACAAAGCCAGGGTGCAGCAGCTCAATCAGCTCCTTGCCGGCCGGGTCGGCGAGCACGGCATCGACGACGCTGCAGATAATGTCCTCGATGTGCACCAGCAGGTCGTCAAAGACAATGGCGTCGAGCTCGGCCTCGATGTGCGTGTACTCGGACAAGTGGCGGCGGGTCAGCGACTTCTCGGCACGGAACGACTTCTCGATACAGTACACATCGCCCATGCTCGGCAGGCACGTCTCGAGGTATAGCTGCGACGACTGGGTCAGGTAGGCGTCCTCGTTGTAGTAGGGCACGCGGAACAGCGTCGAGCCGCCCTCGACCTGCGTCTGCACGAACGCCGGCGGCGACACGGCGGAAATGCGGCGCTCCTTGAAGGCCAGGATGAACGACTCGTACAGCACCGACCGCAGCTTCATGACGGCAGACGCCTTTTCGCCGCGCAGCACCAGGTGCCGCTTGTCCAGCATGTCCGACTCCCAGGGATCCTGCTGGCCCGATGCCACAATGTTGGTAATGGCCTCGGCGTCGCCCGGCGCGCGGCCGTACACCTCGTAGTAGTCGACGTGCAGCTCACGGCCGTCGGGGGCTGTTGCACCCTCGGGCACGGTGCGCAGCTCGCCAAACAGGAAGAGCGACGTCTCCTGCGCAAACAGCAGCGCCTCGTACGTCGACGTCAGCGGGCCAGCCGCAATGACGCACTGCAGGAAGCCGTAGCCGTCCTTGAGCGTCAGGAACGTGGCCTGCTTCTGCACGCGCAGACGGTGGATGCGGCCAAAGACACGTACGCGCGTGCCCTTGACTCCCTTGGCAGCGTCGCCGAGCGGCACGTCCTTTTGCCACAGCTTGATGGTCTGGGCCTTGGGCAGCGCCGGGTCCTCGCTGATCGTGACGGACTTGGCGGCCTCGAGGTTCTTGGCGCGCTGCTGCTTCTGCTCCTCCTCCTTGGCCAGTGTCTGCTGCGCGCGCGCGAGCTTCTTCTTGTGGCCGTCGAGCAGCGTCTGCGCCTTCTTGGCGGCGCTCTTGGCGGGCGCCTTCCACTGCAGGCGGGCAGCCTCGTCGGCCGCGTCGCCGCCGGCCGGTGTCGTTGTCGAGGAGCGCATCAGGTACTCGCGGGCGGGCTTGTCCAGGTTCTGGATGTAGGCGTGGGCCAGCGACTTGAAGGGCTTGGCCTCGGTGCCGTCGGCGGTCTCGTCATCCTTGCCGACGTCTGTGTCGACGTAGACTGGCGGCGCCTCCACCTTGTCGACGCGCACGGCAGGGTCTTGCGATGCCATGGTGGGACGTGTGATCTTGAGAGGAATTCGAGAGAACAGGGATATTGTTTTGTTGAAAATCGAGGGAAGATGAGGGATTGGAGTTGGGTCGAGAGCGAGGGGTTGTTGTTTCCGCTGTCAATTGCGCTGCGCAAGTCAAGAATCTTAGCAAAAATGTTGTGAAAGAAAGAAAGAAAAGAAATTGATCCAGCGCATCTACTCACAGATCTCTATCTTCTATCGTGGCTACGTCTGGGGAACGAGAAAAGAAAAGGGAACAGGAGAGGAGGGCGAAAAAGAAAGACGTCCAATGTCCAGTTTTGGTGGGGTTATCAAAGATAAAATATTGCTAGGGCGAGCCGGCGCTGGATAAGGGCAGTGGAAGGCCCAGAATTCGGTGGGGCTGGTCTCGGTTTGCGCTGCGCTTCGCTGTCTGAGTCACAGCGTGTTCAGGAAAGAGACAGCGAGAGCGAACAGAGAGACGGCAAGACCGCGTCCAAGTCAAAGACTCAGAGGACTGGTTTCAGATTGACTGTCCGAGTCACGACCAGGAGGAGATAACGAATAAATTTGGGTTTATTTACTGCGTATTATTTTATCAATGGCCAGCCTTTGTCGTCATTTGTGTTAGCTTGTTGGAATTCAAGGAAATAGTCTGATTTTATTCTTTTATTCTTTCTTCTTCTTTTCCAGTTTTTATGTTCTCAAATCTTATCTCGTTGCTTCATACGACGTACATTCTTGATATTCAGCCTCGTTGTTATCTTCCAACCTCGCACCGTGCTGATAAGGAGTGCTCAGATGAGACAAGTAAGGAGGGATTGGGGTGTCTGATACGGCACTCCTGTCGTACAGACCTATCCCTGCTATGACTCTATGACTCTTCTCTGATTTTCTCATTCTCTCTCAGCCCCTTCCCGTGCCCCTCTCATCAACTTCACTTCCTCCTCTTTCTTCTCACAGCTCATCCACAACACGCTCCTTCTTCTCGGGCGAATCAGTCTCGGCCAGCGTCTGCTTCTCATAAACATGACCCTCCTTGCCCATATCGGCCATGCCGCGCTTCACCATCGAGGTCATAATCTCGTAGACAACCTGTGCCGCTGCCAGCGCCGTCTCTTCGCCAGGGCCCTGGTATGCCGGCGCAACTTCGACGACATCTGCACCGACGATGTTGAGGCCTTCCAGACCACGCAGAATCCGAATCAGCTCGCGCGTCGTCCATCCGCCAGGCTCGGGCGTGCCGGTGCCGGGTGCAAATGCCGGATCCAGAACGTCAATGTCCACCGACAGGTACACCGGGTCGTCGTTGTCGCCAATGGCCGTGAGAATGGCCGCCAGAACCGCGCCTGGGCCGCCCATATCGTCCAGATCGTCGGCGCTCAGACGCACCCAGTTCTGCCGGTCGTCGTCGTGGTAGTCGGCAAAGTCGTCGCCAGTGAGGCGTGTGCGCAGACCGGCGTGCACAGACGGGGCGCCGGTTGCGTTGGTCAGCAGTCCCTCCTGGCCGGCGACCCAGAACATGGAGCCGTGGTTGTAGCGAGACTGTTCAGACGGCCATGCCGACGGGTACTTGTCCGGATGCCATGTATCGAGGTGGGCTGTCCTGTTAGTAAGGTGTAGGACGGTAGCTATACGACGTATATTTGTGGGCTTGCGGCTTGTCTTCACCCACCATCGAAGTGAATCACTCTGAGCTTGCCGTAGGCTGCGTGCAAGGCCCGAAGCGCTGGCAAAGCAAGACTGTGGTCGCCGCCCAGAGTAATCAGTTTCGGCCGCTGCAGGACCGTCGTCGACGCTGGTGGCCGCTTGCCGAGCTCCACAAATGCCTCGGACATTTGCTGGACGGCCACCACATTGTCCATTGGCGTAATCGGGATGTCGCCACAGTCCAAAATCCGTGCCCAGCTGCGATATGGGTTGATTCCTGCGCGCTGGTTGAAGCCCCTCAATGCCGTCTGCCGGCTCGACGCTTGTCGGATCGCACGCGGGCCGAATCTTGCGCCTGGCCGGTATGACACGGCCGTGTCAAAGGGTGCGCCGATAATGGCTATGTCGTAGTGCTCTTCCGGTCTAGTGAGGCACTGGACGTATTCGAGATGGCCAAAAGAGCCGATGCCGTTGAATGACCACTGCAAGTTGTAAGCTTCTGAGTTGTGCCATGAATTAAACACCTGGCCTCTTAAAACCCCCTCTCTTACCTCGCTTCCCCATTTTCTTTGGAGCTCATCGAGATACTCTTCTGAAAACGGCGTGTCGTCGTGATCGTGGCGATGGTGGCTGCATGCTTCGGCAGGACTGACTGCGGCGAGGGCTGCCACAATGGCGAGGACCCAAGCACGAACGCTAGTTGTGGGCATTGCGAGAGGGTGTGCTGAGTCGAAGAGTACGAGAAGAGAACCGAAAAACAGTGCCCAAAAGTTTCTGTCCAAAAGAAGAGCTCGAGCTGAGTATCGCGATAAGAGAGATGAAGCTTCGACGGAGGGGAAGCTGGTATATATATCGTCAAACAAACAAGTTGAAAAGACCGGCTTCGGCAAGCGACCCCGTTCCCTCTAGCTGTAAAATGCAAAAAGATCCTAATAACAAACCAGAATCATAAAAAACATTAAGAAAGCGACAAGAGAACCCCTCATGGGAAGACCAGATAAAGGACGATGATGCACCTGCCGTTATCCAGCAGTCGCGTCTACATTCCCAAAAAGGAAAGCGCTGTCTGATGGTGCCCACATGAGGGGGGATGGCACTTGGGGAAACTGTCACCAATTGCGCCAATACCCACTAAATCGCCCCATCCCACTGTGGAAAACGGCGGCAGGACAGGAGCTGTCTAAAAACGGAATGCGCAACCGCCCTGTCGCGCAAATGCGGCTGTCTCTTTCCTCCGAAGACATTTGCTGTCCGTTCCGATACACGGCATGTTTCTCTTCCTGGAAGGAGCACATGGAGCACGTACATAAATAGAGCCACCCGAGCTGCCCAGCACGGAATATATTGGACATTAGGTGTTGTTCTGCTACACCACATTGAAAAAGACATGAGACGCCAAATACACGAAAAACACGTAATCACGAAATACTCTCAAGGCACAGGAAACAGGAACGACATCCGGGAGAAATAAAATCAATTGCACTCCAAATCGCCAAACTTTGTCCTATAAATTAAGAAACTCGGGGAAGAGAAAAGAGGGGGAAACAAGAAGCAGAAAATGGCATGAATCAAGAACCAAGAACCGGAAATATGAATGGGGGAGAAATGCGAGTCAGGGAGGAAAATGAAAGGTGAAGAGACGCAGACAGGAGATCTCTCGCGAACACTGGACGAGTTCCACCTACGACGAACAGCATTTCCATAACGGAGGAAGAAGAAGACGATGAAGTCCAAGACAAACAGCGACAGAAAAGGCTAGTGCATTGATCACAAGATACAGAAAGACAATGGTGCCGGAAGTCAGCAGCGGCCTGAGTGTATTCTTGTTGATTGATGTCTGCTCGTGGCCTTTGCATTTGCCCATGACAGCTTGCTACTGTTCCTTATCCTCCATATGAGATATGAGACCTTGTCTTCTCTTTTGTGTTCTTCCCAAATGCCTAGTCGTACAGCAATACACACCTGCCAGTTGAGTCGGCAGGAGGGTTACTCGTAAAAGAAGAAGAAGGGGCTCGACCCAAGCAATAGTGAAAGAGAGGCGAAAAGAACACAAAAGAGAAGACAGGGCAGAAACACCAAAGCACGAGTAGAGCGTTCCCAACAGAGCACGAGAGGACTCCGTTGCTAGTCGGAGAGAGTCAGGGAGATAAAGAGACGACAAGACAGAAAAGCAGACAAACGACGCTACCAACTAAAGAACAAGGCACTTGTGCGACTTCTTCTTGGGCGCAGGCGGCTCCAATGCTGCGACGATGGCCTGGGATGTGTTAGTGCGGACGGAACAAGGCAACAACGGCACAGCGAATTGCCAAATGACTGAACGGGACACCCTCTCGCAGAGCGGCTTGAACTCACCTCGTCAAAGACATCTTTCAGCTTGTACTGTGTCAGGGCACTGCACTCGACGTATTTGACTGCGCCCAGGTCCTTTGCCATCCGCTCGCCGTCCTCCTTCCGTACGGGTGCCATCTTCTGCTTTGCCAGCTTCTCCCGTACGCTCGGGTCGTCACGCAGATCAACCTGTGTGCCGACAATCAGGCACGGCACGCCAGGACAGTGGTGGTGCACCTCGGGGAACCACTTCTCCCGCACGTTTTCAAACGACGCAGGCGATGTGACGCTGAAGCAGACAAGGAACACGTCCGTCTGGGGGTACGATAGCGGGCGCAGGCGGTCGTAATCTTCTTGACCAGCGGTATCGAACAGACCAAGGGTGTAAGGCTCGTCGCCGATCCTAACGCGAGGGGACAGGAGCGTTAGCGACAGCCGACAGCAGAAATAAGAGACAGATAGAGGCCCATGCTGGTTACCGAGCGCTGAAGTGTGGGCGGCGCCGGCATTTGCATGATTGACAAAAAAGAGCGGAGATGAACTCACATAACCGTGACGGCATAGTTGTCAAACACTGTCGGGACATACTCCGACGGGAATTTGTTGGTTGTGTAGCTGATCAGCAGACAAGTCTTGCCGACGGCACCGTCACCGACCACCACGCACCTGCACAAAAAGAGAAATTCAGTTAGCCAGTGCTTCGGAGGGATGTCAGAGAACAAGATGGGGGAAATCAAAAATCAAAAAATCAAAACAAAATCAAAATATGACGCAACAACGGGGGGATCGGGCGGCGAGAGGATAAGAAGAACAAGGACGATGGCACTGCTTCTAGGTTCAGGATCTCCCGGTCTGCTGCCGTATGCCAGCCTGCACATGGGCCCCTTTCCATACAGACGCGTTTGACCGGCCATTCCCACGTGGTGTCGGACAGCCTTCTGGCCAGTCTAGAGATGCAGACAATCCACGGCACCACGAGACTGCATCTGACGCCACCCACTGGGAAGGAAAATACATATGTAGCCGGGCATTGGCAGAGGACGGAGAGGAAAAGAGGAACAAGAACAGAGAGTGTCCAAGTGTCTGTGAGCCGCATGGAGCAAGTACCAAGATGCCGAGAATGCAGGAAACGGAGAGGCAAGACATGATCCCTATCCGAAGAGGACACAGAATGCTAGGACTATCGGGTGTGCAGAGAGAACGACGGAAGGAGATAAAAACGTACTTGATTGTCGCGACAACCATTGTCGATTACTGAAAAGAATGCTTCCGTGGAGAAGGGAGAGCAAAAGCGGCGACGGCCCGAGGTTGGAGGGGGAAACGAAAAAAATCGAGGTCGAGGCTGGAGAGGGAAGGCGATTCAGAGCAGGATGCCAGCTGTGTTCGTCCAAAGAGAGGGGGAGGCGGCGGCTTGTCGACGTGGGAGAAAGAGAGGAATCGCCTGGCAAGAATTCTTGAGCGTCTGTTCGAATGTGTCGTCGTTTGTCGTCGCGTACTTTTGGCGGGATCTCGATAACTTTTGTTTCTTGTCGTATTTAAAGGGGGGTTGTGGTGGTGGTGGTGGTGGTGTTTTGGATGGACAGTGGGCAGGCGCGGACGATGAGATGCGCAGGTAGGAGTAGGCGGTAGGCAGACGAGAGATATAGGACAGTGGATGGGGATGGCGAGTAGGAGGGTTGGATAAGGCAAGTGCGAATTAGGTGAGGGAAAGGCAGGGTAGTATGGGCGAAATGGGGGGGGGAGGAAGGACTGGAGGACTAGAGGACTTGAGCCAAGTAGCGGAGAAGAAACAGTAGGGCAGAACTGGGTGGATGCACTGTCCGATTGGAGCTGGCGTTGATGATTGCCTCTTTCCACCTTTCACGCCTCACGCCTTTTGCGCCTCTGCGCTATCTTAACCACTTGCCTCTTTGCTTCAATAGGCCTGGCGCTGAAGTGGGGAAGGAGAAGAGAGCGAATTTACACTGTATATATAGCTGAAAATAAGTAAGCATCGACAGTGCGAATAATTGGGCCAGTTATTCAGGGAGACCACTCGAAGAGAGAACAAGGCAGGAACAACGGGGAGCGGTCAAATGAGGAGCGGGAGAAGAGCAGGAGAAGAACAGGAAAAGGAGAAGGAGCAATCTTGGATTCAGGAGCCAGGGATGACATGCAAGATGCATTGGGACCGAGAGGTAGCAAGGCAAGAACGACCTGCGGCTTGCCAGCCGCACCAATCTATCATTGAGGCAGCAAGACTACGGCATAAAGCATGAAAGCAAATGCGGCACTGTGTTCGGAGTGGACTGCAATATGGCGACAGATGCTGGTCCAGTAATAGGCGGTGGGCTAGAACGAGGCAAAGGCAAGCGGTCCTTTGCACTACGACATACTCCGTACAGACACCATCTTTTGGGGCAAAGATTAACTCGTTCTGGTGAAGGCTGTTGTTACCTGGCAAATTGCAGACCGCCCGAGGACAATGGAGACGAAAAACAGTAAAAATGATTTTTCTTAAAAAAAAAATGGAGGCAGAAAAAAGAAGAGAGGTCTCCACTGTCAGAACAACGATGCTATGAATATCAGCTTCTTATTCGTCGACAGGCGCCAAGTGGGCTCCTTCTGTGTCCTTGAGTTTGTCTCCTGTCTGTCTCTGTACTTCTCAGGTTTGAACCTGCCGTTTCTCTCGCTGGCATGCGAACAAGGGCAAGAGCACAAGGGGAAAGGAGAAAGTGAAGCTGGAGCATTCAGAACCAAAACGTGCCCAATCACCAAATCCTCCTGCAGTCTTACAAGCCCGATTTTCCTGTAATAAAAGACGGATAAGACCAGAGCCGCCAAGCCGTGCTCATCACTTGTTGTGCTTGACTGATTTCGGTGCCTTTGCAACGCTCGGGACTATCACACGCCTACGACGTAATCTTGTTCTCTGGCTTTGTGTTTGGCTGCTGTCTTGAGTAATTAGTCGAAATAACGCGGCAGGTCGCGCTTTCCTTGAACGAAAACGGAGAGCCACACCCAGCGGTTCGCAAGTTCGCGTTGGCGACGCGGCCAGAAACATGATTTCGTCACCTCAATACAGCAGGAGCAAAGCGACCAGGCGAGCCAGGGACAGAAAGAAAGATCCCCGTCTTGGTGTAGTCTTGTACCTTTCCCCCTATGCTCTTTCCTCATTCGTACCTTTTGGCACTTTCATGACATTGCAACCCCAGTTGCGCTTGCCTCTCCCTGTGGTCCTGGTCAGCAGTGATGCTCCTCATCACCCCAGTCGCTCCTTCTTTGTTGGCCGCACCAATCTTCCCTGGTGAAACATGGTCCTTGTTCGTGAAGGAGGAAAGCACAGGGCGCAGAGGGCTCAATGCTCAATGATATCCTCCCTCTTTCGTCTCCCACTGTGATTTCCGTTTGCCTCGTTTCTCTGTTTCTCTTGTTTTAATTTGCCCCGTCACAACGAACACACCGCCCACGCCTTGGCCGATGTCCTACAGAGATCCCGCGTGGACACACGAGTCTGTGAGATACGATATGATACGATATGATGCACGCAAATGGTGAGCAGCACGCTGGCTTTGTAGTTGCACTAACCAAGAGCAGTCCAAAACGGAAAAGAAAACACAAAAAAAGAAGAAGAAAAAAACACACATCCAAGCCGACAAGGGGTGCAGAGGAGATCCTTCTCGAGTACTCCGTACAGATACCGATGGCCAATGTTCCCCCACGAACGGAGTGCTCCGTCCACATATCAAAGACAGAGTTTGGGCATTTTCGATAGTGTTCGTGTCGGGCGGAAAGGATGAAAGGCAATTTACTCTTGCCCACGCCGGCGAGAGTAGTCGGCTGCCTGCACACGATGCCATTGTTCTTGTTTTATGTCAATGTGCCCCCGTGCTGTGCTATTGTGCTGGTTTTATTTGACACTTTGCTCACCGCCCCGTCCGACTCCAGCCGTTGGCCCCGAGCACAGAACACACAGAAACAGAAAGCACAATGCCGCCGTGACCTTTTTCTGCAGCTGTCCGTTCACGTTGGGGCACACGGTCAAGTCCCCATCTCCCCAGTGCACAAAGCAGCGACAGCCAACCAACAGCGAATTCGGACACGAGAAAAAGGGGCACTTCTGAGCCATTGTCCCCATTGGACCCTGCCGCCTGCCTGCTGGGCTAGCTTGCCCTCCTTACATGGCCAAGGAGCAAAGCGAACAGGTGAGCAAGGCACAAGATCGCGAAGCAAGTGAAGAGGAAAAGAAGGCTACGTACAGACAGACAAATTGGCCACCGGAAAGGCAATGATTTGCTGGGCTATCTGCATCTGTCGGGGCGTCTTTGCGTCTTTGGTTCTTCATATCTCCTGAGAAGTTTCTTCGTCTGTTGGCCAGCTTCGACGACCTGCATGATCGGGGACAAGGATGCATTCTGCACGTCTTCTAGAAACACCCTTAATTTTCCGGAAAGGAGTGATGTACGCAGGAAAAGGGAACACAGAAGGAAATAGGAACGACGCGACAAGGAGGTGATATCAGAAATAGGAGAAGAACCGCTTGCGTCTTCGGCTTCGAGGTTCCCCGGTATATCGATACAAATCCCAAATGCCGGCCCCCTGGTGCTGTTCTTTTTCTTTTCTCTTCCCGAAGAGGTACAAGAAAAAAGAGCCAAGGAAACAGGAAAGCTTTGCTTTTGTTCGCTGGTGAGCCGCGTCGAAACAGACCCCGAAAAATCTGAAACGAGATCTTCTCTGGCTCTTCCCACATGGGAAAAGCCAGAATTGAACAAGCCCCGTCAGCTTCGCAAGAAAGTGCAACGTCTGCCATCCCTATTCCCTTTGCCCCTATTCCTCTCAACGATTGCATTTCGCGTCTTCCGAGGGCAAGATCTTGTTTTTATATGTCCGTGGCAATCGTGCTCACAAGACGGATACCCCGTTGCTCAAGCGAAACAAGCGAAATGATTTTGACCGAAGGGACGAGCCGGGCTGCATCGTCAACACGCAAGGGAAATTAGAGAAATTAGACGTCATTGCGTTCCTCCCTGTGGCCAAGTGCAAGCGTACTTTGTCATTTTGCGATACGAGCCCCGTGGAGAGCTGTCAGACTGTGCTGTTGGCGGCTGCTGTGGGGCACCGTTGGCAACTGTTATTTGCTCTTACACACATTTTGCCACATAGCTGTGGTGTTATTGCATACCACTTTGTGCTGCAACCGCGCCGCTAAGAGCTTTTGTCTCAGATGCTAGGAGATCTCTTGTTGTCTTGGGCCATTGTTGACTACGGAGTATCATTCTTTTCGAACCTTCAACTTTGTTGTCAAGATGGGTTGGCAGACTGCGGACTGGCATCTGCAGCAAAACCACAAGGTTGAAAGGTGGTAGGAAACACAGACCAAGACGATAACTACGGAGTACATGACAGGCACTAACAACTTCGAATGTTGAACCCGGATGGTCATGAGCTATTCAACCACATTATATCGCTCTCACGGATGGGGTAAATACTGAGATGGACAGAAAAGGGGCGTGGGATTCTATCTCTATCTGTTTTTTTTTTATCTTTTGTCTTTTATTTGTCTTCCTTTTCTGCTAAGAGCCTCGTTTCTTCGGCATCTCGTTATCGAGACAATCAAATCTTCGGCTGCTCGTGGAAGCCCTCAACCACCGACGCAATCAGCTGGTTGGCAATGGCCGTCTTGGGCGGCAGACGCAAGTCGCCGTCCTTGTAGCCCGTGCGGATCGGGTCGTCGAGACCGGCCGTCTCGTACTCCAGCGCCCGGCGCACCTCCTCCATGGTGAACCACTTGGCATCCTCAAGCTCTGGGTCGTGGCCCAGGAAGATCTTCTCGCCATCGCCGGGCAGTGCCTGGCCAACAGCGCCAATCATCAGGTTCGCCGGGAACGGCCACGGCTGCGAGCTGTGGATCACGACGCGGCCGACAGTGACACCGCTCTCCTCCCAGACCTCGCGGCGCACGGCCTCCTCGACCGACTCGCCGGGCTCCAGGAAGCCGGCCAGGGTGCTGTACCAGTACTTGGGGAAACGCTTGCTGCGGCCGAGCAAGATGCGCGTCCCGTCGGCGCTGACGGTGGCCATGATGACGGTGGGATCGGTGCGGGGGAAGCTGAGGTTGGAGACGCCCTTGCGCGTCTCGCAGGGGCGGCGCTCCTTGGCCTCGCCGCCGGCCTCGACCCCAGCCAGATCAGTGGGCGGGCAGGCGCGCTTGGTGCCGGCGTTGACGGAGAGCGTGGGCTGGCCGCAGCCGGCGCAGAAGGGGTTGCGGGCGTTCCAGTCGAACAGACCACGTGCCTGGCCATACACGGCAGCTAATCGTGTTAGCAGAGGGTGCGAAAGCTAGGATCGGTCTTACATTAAAGCTTAAAGCTTAAAGCATGGGGGATGAACTCACCCTCCTCGGCCGGCAGGCTCATGCTGCGGGGGTTGGCAAAGAACGAAAAGCCCTTGGCCGTGCAGGCCTCGATCAGGGCGCGCGCCTTGTCGGCAGTGCCGCCGCGCGGCGTAATGTCAACGGCAAAGTACGGGCTGCCAGAGAAGGTGGTGAAGGAAAAGGGGGCCTCGGCGGCGTCGGCGAACTTGTTCTTCTCGTCGATGCCAAGGAAAAGCACAATCGGCAGCGGGTCCTGTTCCGAGTTGTAGTTCTTGATGGCCTCCTCCTCGGTCTTCTCGAACGGGTTGGCGTCGACAACAGACGCAATCTCGGCGCGGGTGCTCCATGCGAGCCGCGGCGGCGTGGAGTCGTGGACGAGCGGTGCAAGGTTGTCGATGAGCAGGAAGCGGGCCGAGGGGTGGGCAAAGGCGGCACGGAGGAACTTGTGGTCGGTGCGCAGGAAAGACACGCGGTTCAGGGGGCTGCCGGAGAAGTAGTTGGCCACTTCCCGGCCGAACTTGCGGTACAGCATTGAGTCGTCTGGCGGCAACTCGGGCAGGTCGGCGACGGGCAGAATCGACATGTCTAGTGGTGGGGGAGGATGTGCCCAGAAGGTGTTCGGAAGACGTTCGGAAGACGTTCGGAAGCTCTTCGAAAACGGTGAGGTCTTTGAGTATGTCTGCTTGTATTTGGTTGTTGGAGAGAAAGTGAAGGCGAGAAGACACTCTGAACAAGTCTTGAGATCGTGGGCGATATCAACACTGGGAGCGTCGTCGGAGTTTCTTTTCCTGTGCTTTAGCCTGCTCTTAATTGGCTACGGCGAGGGGAAGACAGCCGAATTTGTATCACGATCGGACCCGACGGGGGAGATAGGAAGGCTACCGAAAGCCTAGAAACGCAAAGGATTGACAAGGACAGAAAAACAACTGCCAAGTGTGCTCAGTTTGTTGCCGAAGTTTGGCCCAGATCTGCCTTTTTAGTGAGTTGTAGTTCCTCTCTTCCGTGCCAACAGAAAAGAAAGGCCCAAAAGAAGGCAGATCAGAGACACTGCGACTTTCTTCGCACGTCTGAAAACAGGGTCCTCCCGCCGTACTACAAGAGGGGAGCGATAGTGAGAGATGGCGCGAACACGGAGAGGGGAAAGGGGCGAGGAGGGGCCTGGGGTCAAGCAAACGACGCAGACGACGCAAACGACGGTCCACGGTGATAGTCCGGTGTTCTCTGAAAGAGTAAACTGTTTCTCAACTCTCATGGAAAGACTGCCCCGGCGCACGCTACATCGATTATAAATCAGGGCAGTTGGCTCGAAAGGGAAAGAGTGTGGGAAATCCGGAGTCGTCTACGCAGCACGCCGTATTATCTCTCTGGCTCGTCTCGAGTCGCGCAATCCAGTGAGCTTGCAGCGTGCCGCTAGCCTAGCGGCAGCGATGACGGTCTGTCGTGGGGCAGTCTCGCAGCTTAGTCCCCGAAAGCCTGGGCGGAACATAAAAGAGGGGAAATAAAAGGAAGAAAAAGAGAGAGGGAAAACAAAGGAAGTTGAAAGAATAAATTAAATAAGGCAGGATATGCAGTTGAAATTATAAATAAATACTATGAGAGAGAAGAGAAGAGAACTCGAAACGGGAAGCAGTTCTCACAACTCCAGGATGAGAGAATAATCAACAGCGTGGTTGCCGAGGCCTTGAAGTTGAAGTCAAGGTGGAAGAATAAGAGAAGTTGACAACTCGGCGCTGAGGCGCTAAGTTAGTACATTGGAGGAAGGAAGGAACGAAGGAGGGAAGTAAAAGACCCGGTCACGTGGTCGGCGACTCAGAGCTGCGCTTGGGGTTGGGAACGGAAACAGGAAGTTGAAATGGAAGGAAATGGTTGTTTCCATGGGCATGTCTAAAAGTCCTAGATAATCTAGAAACACACAAAGACCCGTAGAATCACCGTTGATACCTTGATGAAAAATGTCGTTGTCAATGTCCACTGTTTGGGTGTCAGTTCCACGGAGCCGCCCCAAAGGCCGAAGTTGGAAGGCGGTGAAGGGTCCCTCGCCCAGGTGTGCCTGCCTGACCGAATGTAAGCGCACTGCACCTGCCTTTGTTCGGCACAACTCGATTTTTTCTGCCAGTCACAGGTCAATTACAGAATTTGCGTGCAGGCAGAGTGCGAATTCCAGTCACAGATGTCAGCTTCGGGAAGCTCTTTCCCCAACTTCCCACTTTCCAGCTTTTCTCTCCGTGTCTCCTCACTTCTTGCCAATTTCTGTCTTGAACTCCTTTTCTGGTCTCACTTTTGTTGCTTCGCGACCTGCACACTCTTTTCATCGATTTCTTTTCTGGAAGCCGTTCAAACCACCACGAACGAGTTACCACCATCGACCGACCTCCGACCAACAAGCAGTCGACTCTCCGTGGAAAATGTCATTTCGGGCCCACCCCAGGTTTTTGTGGTTCTTTTTTTGAACACTTTTTTGAAAGTTGCCAAACAAGACAGACACTGCCAACACGAAAAGAGTCATCCCGTGCACCAACCGGTCCATTGTTGTCCCTGCTTTTGTCGCCTCGGAGAATTTCAACAAGCACCCGTGAGCCGCTACCGCCTGGCAGCCCGTCCCGAGACAACACAATATTGAGACGGGGAACGACGTGAAGATACCAAGGGACGAAGAGACAAAGGGGGCGAATCTGGGCAGAACTCTTCTTCACCATGGTTCCTCCCACGGGGCCGCTCAACCTCGACGTTGAGGCCATCTCTGGCATTTGCGGGTGCGTTGCTGCCGTGCTATCATATGCCCATGATAGTGTGCCATCTTTATTATCTTTACTGACGGTTCTTTCCATCTAGATCCATTTCCATTGCCTGCTGGGTCGTCGTCTTCTCGCCACAAATCATCGAAAACTTCCGCCGCAAGAGTGCCGACGGCCTGTCGCTGCAGTTCATCATCGTCTGGCTTGCCGGCGATGTCTTCAACATTCTCGGCGCCGTCCTGCAGGGTGTCCTGCCAACAATGATCATCCTCGCCGTCTACTATACCATCGCCGACATTGTGCTGCTGGGTCAGTGCTTCTACTACAAGGGATTTACATGGCACGACGATGTTGTGCCGCCGCCGAAGCCAAAGACCAAGAAGACACGGAGAGCGGCGAACGCGGCTGGTGGCAGCAGCAGTAGCAGTAGCACCAGAAACGGCCGTCCCGACGAGCGTACATCGCTCCTGGCCAAGAACAACAATGGGCAGCAGGCTATCGAGAACGGCGAGAACGACCACCACCATCACCATCATCATTACAACCAGGAGCGCCGTGGCTCCAACTGGTCGACCCTCTCGCCCGCTGTGCCTTTTGTGCCCAATCTCGTTGACAGCGCCGACCATGCTGCCCCTGCTTCAACGACAACTGCGGCAGCCAACAACGCCTCTTCACGGCGCTCTAGCACCCTCCAAACAGTCATCTTCAACGCCATGTCCATGCTCATGGTTTGCGCCGCCGGCGTGGCTGGTTGGTGGCTGAGCGGTGGCAGCAATCGCGACAACAACACGCCCACGGACGGATCGGATGGCGACAGTGACCTCACCTTCAACTTTTGGGGCCAGGTCTTCGGTTACTTGTGCGCCGTCTTCTACCTGGGCTCCCGCGTACCCCAGCTGCTGCTCAACTGGCGCCGCCAGTCCACCGACGGCGTCAGCATGCTCTTCTTCTTGTTCGCCTGCCTCGGTAACCTGACCTACGTGCTGTCCATCTTTGCCTACGACGGCTGCAGCGGCCAGAACCGCGCCACATGCACGCCTGAGGATGCGCGTGCGCGGTATGGCCGGTACCTGCTCGTCAACCTGTCATGGCTTGCCGGCAGCCTGGGCACTCTTTTCCTCGACATGTGTATCTTCATCCAGTTCTTCATCTACCGTGTGGAGGGTTCGGACGACGACACCGACTGCGATGTTGAGGATGAGGGCTCCTGCGACACGGACGTCGATGAGGACGCTGCCGATGCCGACAGTGTTGATGACGACTCGGACGAAGAGCGTGACCAGCGTCCTCTTTTGCGCCGCAACATGTCGAGCTACCACTAAATGTGCAATATGCTCCCATTTTGCGTTGAATTTCCTTTGTCCCTCGGTTTAATATGTTTGCATGTACGGTGTTTTTTTTTCGTTTGTTTGTCTATCATTTTGCTTTATTTCATTTTTCTATTAAAAAGGGAGGGCGGTGGCATTTTAAAAGCGATTTCCGGGATACTTCTGCTTATTATTCTATTCTGTCTTATAATCTTTTCACTTCATATAACACGGCTCACAGAAGCGGCCAGGTTTACACCATACAAAAATCAACACTTGGAAGATTCGGGAGGGCATCACTGCCGCATTGGACAGGGAAGCATATACGTTT
Organism: Sporothrix mexicana; assembly: GCA_021396375.1. Classification (NCBI taxonomy): domain Eukaryota; kingdom Fungi; phylum Ascomycota; class Sordariomycetes; order Ophiostomatales; family Ophiostomataceae; genus Sporothrix; species Sporothrix mexicana. Next base: position 310,794 of record WNYC01000043.1, read on the forward strand.
CCGTCTCGGGGCAATTTGTAGCATCAGCCAAGGGCGTTTTGATAGTTAAATCACTGATATCTTGACAGCTCTGACTCTTAATTCATGCACTACTGACAAGATGCAGCAATGCCGCGCCGAGATCGAATCCGCCCCACAATGATCGAACAAGAATTGTTTGTTTCACTCGTTCAGCAGAATGACGTCAATAAGGTGCGAAATAGATACACTCTGCCTAAAACACGAAAGAAAGCACTGCGAAATCAATGACCGGATGAGAATCTAGGAAAGTAAAATGAACGAAACGTTGAAGGGGAGAGTAAAGACACGAAAGGCATAAAACGTGAACGATTTGTTAAACATGGATAAGCAACTGTTTCTCTGCCACAGTAACAAAAGCAAAACGCGTATTTCGTACAATCTTTGTCAGGCATTCCGCAGCGTACAAACTCGTTTCGTCCTGTCCCAAGAATATGAAGAAAAAACGCAAAACGCACCCACAGGAAAAAGGCAAAAACCATCAAAACCATAAAGCTCCTCCCAACGCATCTCTAAAATGACGGCATCAAGCATAACAAATACCAAACCCATTCCCTTCCCACTGGCAGCAGCGTTTGTCCTTTCCCTTCGTATATAACGTGCAAAAAAATACAAAAAGTGAATGTCACCATAGCTCGTTTGTCTGTCATGCAGCCCGGCCCCCATCGTCCGTCAAGGAAGAAAGGGGAGTGATGTCCAGCTGGTTTCCTCGTTCGATTTGAAGTCTATTTGCCCATGAAACCGGAAATTTTAGGCGGCCAGCCGACAATGAATTGTGAAGAAGAAAACCGGAAAAGGTAAGGTGGGGTTGTCGAAAGTATTAGGATTTAAAAAAAAAGAGACACCTTCATCACCCAGATCATGGGGAGCCTGGACTAGAAGTGCCCTCTGTAAAGAGGAATCAAACGGAGACATCTTGGTCTACCAAGATAACGGATATGAGAAAAGGCCATTGCCGCCACTTTACAGGGAGACAAGGGGCTCCTCATTCGCAACCTTGGCGGCCGCCGTCTTCAGGTCCTCCTGGGGAGCGGCAGGGAAGTCGGTCTCCTCGTACTTGGGTGTGGGCTCGGTCGTAGGAGCCGCAGGGGCCGAAGCGACCGTCACGGGGACCGACGTGGAAGGCTTGGAGGCGGCAGGGGCGACCGTCACGGGGACCGACGTGGTAGGCTTGGAGGCGGCAGGGGCCGGGGTCGGGACAGAGATAGGGGCAGAACGGCCGCCAAGCAGCTGCTGGGCCTTGGCAGAGTAGTCGCCCATGTACTGCTTGGTGACCTCGGTGGCGTGGGCGGTGTGCTTGTTGGCAACCTCACGCAGCTGGCTGGTCTGGGCGTTGACAATGTCGGTGGCGTGCTTGAGCTGGTCATCGATAAGTTCCTTGTTGGTCTTGTAGACAAGCGGCGCAATGAACAGGATCGTGGTGCTGATCAGAGCAAGACCCCAGTACGGCACAATCTTGACTAGGTAGTACGACAGGAAAGCGGCAACGCCGGCAGCAGCAGAGGCAGCGACATTCTCGGCGTACACGATGCGCTGGGCCTCGATAACGAAGAAGTTCAGAAGCTCGTGCACATCACCAAGAATGCTGTCAAGGGCCTCACGGGGAAGCGTGTAGTACTGGCGGGGACGGATCTGGCTGGCAAGGCCCTTGTTCAGGACCAGCTTGCCAGCAATCTCGGCGGCGACGGTTACGCCAAGAAGCATCCACGTCAGTCTCAGACCCCAGCGGATGACGTCCAGGTATCTGACAGCAAAGATGAAGGCCACGATCGAGGTATACGCGATAGCGGAAGCGCCTGAAGTACAAGAGTTAGTCAGCATTGTGGTTGAATCTCGATTTGATTGACTGTGTTCACGGAGCAGTTCGGATGTACGTACGGGGGTTGTTCCACGACAGAAGCTCGGAGAAGAATGAGTGGTAGTGCGTCAGGGGTTGGCCCGTGGCCGCAGGCGTTGGGGGGGTCTGGCGCGAGTTGGCAAGGTTGTTGAGCTCGTTTGACGTCTTTGCTGCCTCGTCCTTGGCGGCAGTGGCAAAAGGGCCTGCAAAAAGAATCAAAGGGTTAGTTTTGGGAGTGTCTTCTTTAAAAATTTATGGAGATCACGCGATATTGGCTGTTACGCACCATTTGAGAAAGTGTCGTCTGAAAAGGGGAAACGGGCCTGTTAGCATTCGTGAATCTGAGGCAGAGATAAGGGATCACAAAGATGTAAGAGGGGCAACTGCGTAGAAGATTGGTTAGCAAGTTGTCAAAGAAGTCTGAAAACAGCTAGAAATGCCGTCGTGAGGATGGTGACATCAGGCTCGCATGGTGAAATACATACCGAACTCTTAGCACCACCGTTGGTGGAGAAACTGGCAGTGTCGGCCATGGCTTCGACTGTGTCTGGATATGTGGGAGATAAGGGTGTTTGAAGACGGCTTAGGGCGCTTTCGACGATCGAGGAACGGGATCGATGATAGATGGAAGTTTGGAAGCTTCGAAAGAGGGCGGAAAATCTGCAGAATCGCGGGTGTGGTTTGGTAGAGAGAAAAGGATGAGAGAGGGGTTCTCTGGATTTGCTTGGATATTTGTAAGTTCTTTTGTTTCAAGCCTGTGCCATTAAACCCAAATGGTCAATGTTAGCTGTTGCGCAAAGAAAGAGGAGGGGCACTCGTTAACGAGGGGCGAAAGAAAGCTGCTTGAATCAAGGGAGAAAATGCCAGGCTGAGAGAAGTGAAGGTAGCTATGCAAAAAGTGAGATAAAAGGAGAGAAGAGAACAGAACAGGTGATCCAAGGTGGAAGAAAATAAAAAATCGAAATGAAAAGGGGGCCAAGCTCGGTAGGACTAGGGGTGGAAATAATAGGTTTGTATGATGCAACAATGGCCAAAGCATCTTCTGAGAGACAACAGCTAATACTTTCGTACCACCGCCCCAGATAGGTAAACACACACGTCTCTCTCTATCTGAGGTGTGGCCAGGTCTGGCCCCTCGGGCAAAGTGCACATCTCTCGGAAAAAGACCCGACAACGAAGATGAACTGGTTTTCGCAGCGACTGCTGCCTGCGAACAGGATCTCGAGAGCTTTCTCAGTTCAGGCTACCTGGCCTTCTCTCTGTCTACCTCCGCGGGCATTTTCGCAGCCTTTCTGTCCTCTTCTCGTCTGGAGCTCGTGATGACGACGCACCGTGTGCACTGGTTGTTTTTGTTGTGCACACGGAATGGTCACAAGGGACGGCAGCGAGCCAGCGACACAGCCAAAACTGCCCAAAAACACGGGCGGGAAGCGAGATAGGGCAGCGCGATGGGGGGTTGCATGTGAGAGAACAATGAGAGTCACAAACGGGAGGGCGAAAAGCAAACGTGCAGCTGTGTAAAGCAGCAAGCCAGTGAAGCAAACAGGGGGTGATCGGTAACTGACCTTGGCGTGGCGTTGACGTTGCGGAGAATCGTGAATATCGTGAGGAAGAGAGGGGAATATGTTTTTGCAAGATGGTGAGAAAAAGGAAAGAGTGTGTGGAAGAGGAAAAGGTTTTTATTTTTAAGATTAGCTTTTATCTCGACCCAAACGGAAAGAGCGAGGGAGCACAAAAATAATGTGAACAGGAGGTGGGGAGACAAGCAAAGCAGGGAAGGAGAGATCGGGTGTCTCCCAGGGAAAAGGCTCTAGAAAGGGAAGGGACCGCCCAGCACACTCGAAAAAAGGTGATGTCAATTCCCTTGGAACGTCGTCACCTGCTTTTTAGGAGCACAAGTTGGTGTGTGGCTCTTTCTCATCTGGGACAAAATGTGCTGTGCGCTGCAACCTGCCCGGAAACAGAGCACAGCAAGACCTGGAACTACAAAACGCACACACGACACACGAGACAAGCTCCCTCGAAGGAGCTTGTCCACTTGGTGCATCTTCTTTTTTGTTCTGTGACGTGTATGGCGCACTTGCCTCGATCGCTGCCCGCGCTCTTGCCCTCTGAGCCTCTGTTTGTTACTGGCTCTTGTCTGTTTTGGTTGCCCACCTTGCGTTAGCTTGGTATCTAGGTGGCGACAGAAGAATAAAAAAAGAGACGAGCAGAATACAGCAAAAAGACACCAAAAGGCAAGTAGAGACGGCATGGAAGGGAAAACGCTCGCATTTGTTTCAAAACGGATTGGGCTGTTGATAGGCGTTGCTAGCCAGTAACAGCCCGCCGGTGTGGGTATCAAAGTGCTTGAGTGGGGCCGTCGAGCCCGCTTTTGGTCGCTGGGAGACCTGATGGAAGGCGCGATCCAACAACTCCAGCAGAGCTCAGGCAACGGTCCAGGCCTCGCCAGCGCTGCTTCTGCCCCTATTTCCCGCTGCATGTCGTATGTATATCGTAGCTGCAGGGGCAATGTTGCGCTACTGCCGCACATCGCAGCAAACCTCGCTGCTGAGCACGAAGGAGCAACCGTCCTTCACTGAAGCCACACTTGCACACATCTGTCCACAGTGTCGTCATCTGCTTTCACAATCGCCCAGACTAAGGCGGCAGCTTGCATGTGATTATGGCATCTGGCCCGACGCTAGTGAGCCTTCATGATAAGACACTTTTCTGTCACGCTGGAATGCACGCGACTACATCGACGTCGCTCGACGACGGACCGAAAAAGACGGGCACTTGTCAGACGGGCATTTTTTACGTTGATTTGAGACATGTTCCCCGGATGCGGGTTATGTTGCGCGCCTCGTGCGCGAGTGTGCCTTTTGCCAGGCTTATGTATTTTGCAAGGTACATTTCGGTGAAATCGTGAGGTATTATTAGGGGTTTTTAATGTAATATAATATACGACATACTTTGTATCATATAAACTTTAACTGCCAAAGTGCTGAAATATCAAAATTCCACGTATGCTATGTACTTCGTGGGTGGTATATCTGTTGATCTGCTCTACGTAAGACGCGGTCTGTAAAAGCCACTGAAAATAGGCAGCCAATAATGTGCTTGTGTACGTTTGTACAAAAATAAGAAAGAAAAATAGTGCGCCAACCAATGCTATGCTGTGCATTTTGTGCCAATTTATGCCAGAAAAGAAGGAAGCAAAAAAAGAAAAAAAAAAAGAGGTTGATGCCTTGCACATCACCCTCAGTTGACAGTGGGTATTGTCAGGACAGATAACGAAAAAAAGTTTGAAAGCTTAGCGGGATATAGAACTTGGCCTCCAACAGAACGGGACGACCACTGTTCTAGCGTCTCCAGCCAAAGAAACCGTAGCCAGAGGACGACGTCGTGTTGGTAGCTGGCGTTGTCGCAGGCGCCGCGGCAGCTGCCTTTGTGCTGGCCGCATTCGCGTTGTTGTCGGATATCGAGGTGGTCAATCGGCCCAGCATGCCCATGGCGGCCGAGGCGGCCGAGTTGGCGGCGGCAGCTGCACCTCCCGAATTGCTCGCATTGTGCAGCATCGATGCCATGTCGTTGGGCGACAGGCCGAGTGCCTTGCGCAAGCTCTCGAGCTTCTGCTTGGCCTCTTCCGCTTCTTGGCGGGCAACAGCCTCGGACGTCTTGGCCTGGACAAGCTCTAGGACCAGGGCGTCTTGTTGTTCTGTGCTGTCATCCGTGCCGCCTGGATAGCCGCCCATGCCACCGCCGAAAACAGATTCGCGTCGGCCAGGCCCACGGACGATCAGTGACGATGAGCGCTTCCCATTGCCACCAAACATCGACATTGTGCCATTTGGCTGAGGTGGGCCGTTGGCAGTCGATGCGGAAGCCTGTGTTGGTGTGGACTTGCTACGCCCAAGCTTGAGCTCACGGAGGCCACCAGAAGCACCACCCTTGCCAGGCGTGCCGCCACCGACACCAGTGGCACGGCCAAACCATTCCGTCGCCGCATCGGCAATACCTTGAGCGCCGGCGCCAACAGAAGTGCCCATCTGGGCGGCGGCCGCGCTCTCGGTTTCGGCGCCGTTGCTGTGCGTAATATGAGCAGCGCCAGCAGCAGCTGCGACCGCGGCAGAGGCAGCCTCGGATGCGACCCGTGTCCGTAAATCATGAATCTGGCGCTCGAGACGCTGCTTATCCTGGTGCAGAACACGGGCATGTGCGTGGCTGTCGCGAAGCTGGTCTTTCATGGTAGACACCTCCTGCTGCATGTCATAGACCTGGCGGTTGCGGTCCTGACCCTTGGCGAGCTCGTTGGCTAGTTGCTCCTTTGCACGGCCGAGCTCATCCCGTAGCTGGGACTTGGTCTGCGGCACAGACGATCGCCGGTTATCGACTGAAGACGCGAAGCGGGCCTCCACTGGCTCCAGAAGTGCCAAAAGCTCGTCCTGTGATATTGACAGCTCAAAGTTGGAGGATTGGGTACTCGTGTTTGTGGATGCGACAGGTGTGTCGTCAGCCTCTGTCGCTCGCAACTGCACACCGAATGTGACCGGGGCCTTCTTGGCGGCTGCTGCAACAGCTTTCTTGGTGCTCTTCTCACGCAAGTCGCGCAAAAGCGTTTGCACTGCTTTTTGGTCGTCGCTGCGCTCTTCACGCTCTCGTTGTAACTGGTCGGTGGCGAGGGCATGCTGGCGCTGTAAGTCGCTGAGAGCCGTGAGCAGATCCTCAATCTGGCTGTGCAGGTACCGGTCGTTGTCCGAATTCTTGTTGGCGTTGCTAGGCGCTGCAATCGTCTTTGCGGAGACATTGATGTCGGACGAGTCGCGCGATATTGATGTCGCATCTGTTGACGTGGAGCTGAGGACTGAAGAAGACGATGACGAGGTGGTTGCGGACGAGGACGACGGACCGGCAGCGGGCGAAGCCGCCTCCATTGAGTTGACAGTGGATGCAATGCTATGTTTGGAGTTGCTCCGCTGCAGTAAGCTCAGAGGTCGCAGCGGTGCAGTAAGGCCCGAGCTGAGGCCAAGGGATTGGTTGGCAGGCGATGTGACACTGGTTGGAGACGTGACACCAGAATTTTGAGGAAGCGTATTGGGGTTCGATGGGGAAGGAGATTCGTTGATGGAGGGCGGCGGATTTGATGTCGATGCAATCGCAGCTGCTGTCGATGGAGAAGATGAGGAAGAAGACGAGGACGCCCAAAGACGGCCCAGGAAGCGAGAAGCTATTGTGCTGATGGCTGAAGAGCGATCCGCATTACTGCTGGTGTCGGTTTGGCTGTTGGTGTTGGCAATCTGTGCCTCACGGTAGGCTTGGTCGAGCGAAGCCAGTCGGTCTCTCGTAACAACATTGGATAGACTGAGGAAATGAAGCACAAACTCGTCTGCATTGTAATGGTAACAATCCCAGAGGCCGCGCGAAAGCAAAAGCTGGATGGCATCTTCGAGCTCTGCGCACGCCAGCAAACGTGCCTGGTTGTTCTGCATAAGGGACAGAGCCACCCGCATAATGGTCTCTGCCGCGCCTTCGGCAAAGACTACATCGTACATGCGAAACAGCATGGGTAGGGGGCAAGTCACCGCAAAAAACGATAGGAACCATTGTGAAACGTAGGCAGCGGGGTCTACCTGCAAATCCTCCAAATGGGACGACAGTTCAGGCAACGTGCTGCGTAGCAGTTCGCGGAATTGGTAGATGCGGACGTGTAAGCCAGCCAGATCTGGCATGTAGGAGCTGCGCAGATCGTAGTTTTCCATGAGTCTGAAAACGCATTGTTAGCACCAAACAAAAAGCAACGAAAATGCCAAAATACCAAAATACCACCATGCAAAACCAACAACATTCGAGTCGCCAATGATGGCAATTGAAAAATTGCATATTCAAGGCCATTGGCAGAATGGAGAAAAAGTCGTGATAGTAACAAAAGACACGAAAGAAAACTTACTTGACGAGAACACAGAAAGCCTCTCTGTCCGGCATGTGCATCAAAAGCGGGCCAACGAGGAATGCGAGACCCTGACAGTAGCCGATGCGAGGCTCGTGCAAGCTATAGCTCTTCAGTACGCGACCAAGCATGCGCTGCCCGTCCCCGTCGGGTTCGCGGAACATGTCGACGCCGGGAAAGCTGCGACCGAGATCTTTTCCGATGATTCCCTCATAGGGACTGGTCGCATCGCAGAATCTCTCGTACTGGTCAAGCAGCGCCGCATCGCGAGTGGCGCCGGTCATACCCTGCCATACAACACCACGTAATGGGGGCGGAATGCCCTTTCGGATCTTGTTGGACAACAGAGTGGGAAGACGAGCAGCAGTCTGGTGGTAGTCTTGGACGAGGGCAGCGTAGAACTCGAGATCTGTCATCGGTGGGGGAGGAAGCATCGAGTAACGTAGAGCAGCCGGTGTTGGCCCCTGGACCATATCGCGGAGCTGAGCAACGGACACTGGACGTACGCGGCGCGGAGAAAGCTGAGTGCTGTCGGGATTCTGAACGCGGATGCTCTTGGGGTTTGTCGCGAGCTTTGCATTTTCCTGTTCGAGTCGTGCCAGAAGCAGAGCCGTCTAAGGCATGATGTTAGCTTTGAAAACCACCCTGGGGAATCAATACAGTAGAAAATGGGTGAAACGTACGTTGTCGGTATTTTGTCCATTGGACTCCTCGTTCTCGGTCTGCTGCAGCTGTTCCCAGTTCACATCCTCAATTTCTTCCTCACTTTCGTCGCTGTCGGTCTCGTCCTCGGCCACGGTGGGCATGGTCGCTCTGTGGCTGCGCGTCGTGGTTGGAGTGGTCGGCCTTGCGTCCTCGCTTGTAGCTCTAGTAGATTCCCGAGATGTTGTGCTGTTGGTATTGATACTGAGAACTGGTGGCTCAGACAAGCGGACAGTAACAAGAGAGTCGTGCTCGTCAAGCCGGGTAGCGCTGGTTTCAGCCTGGCCTCCGATGATGCTTCCGCGAAACTGCATATTGGTGTCTGGCTGCTCGTCGGCCGTCTCGTCTGGTATTAATGGCGAAGTGGGTTCTGGGTCTGTGTCGGCTGCCTCGTCAGAAGCGTCTGAATCGTCTGCATCGTCTGGAGAAGGCGTGCTGTCTGTTGGAGCCTCATCCTCATTCTCTTCGTCGGAGGACGCGGAAGTTGAGACTTCCTGTGTGACAATGGCGTTTGGTGCTTCCTCCTCCTTCTCATCTTCTGCCACCTTCTCTTCTTTCTTATCCACTTCCAGAGCCGTGCCAGCGACATTCTGCTCATTCACTGCGGCCAAGTCCAAATCATGCTTGGTATCCGGCGTGGACTTCCGGTCGCCGGCTGAGGTTTCGGGGTCCATGGGGGGCGTGTCGGCTCGGATCGTGGGATTGAAGACGGTCCGTCAGAGTGACTCGTGTACAGTCACAAAGAGAACAATATCCCGTAGCTTGGGTATATAAAAATCGCGTTTGTTTGTTCGAGGGCCTTCTTCCCCCTTACCCCCCGTCAAATGCCAGTGCGGGCAGCAATGTACATCGAAGGGAGAAGGGAGAAAGAATAGCGAACAGATGCAGGGAGATAGACCCTGATACTGCTGAAAAATTCCTGGAGAAATTGCCGGGATATGTCCAGGAGCTCCGAATTGGTCAGGAAAGACCTAGGCAGGAGTTGAATGTCAAGTCGTGGTCGATTGTTCGGGTGTCGTCTCACGACAAGATGCTCTCGCTTGGTCGGGAGCAAAAAGGAGGTCCTGCACGAGCGTATCTTTTGACGTGCAGGCTATGTCGGACAAGATGCAACTCGAAATCGAGAAAAGAATGGCCACACCACTTGAGAGTCTGGATAAACGCGGTAGAGGCAAATGGCTTTTTTTTTTTGTCGTTTGGGCTTAATAGAATCGTGTTATGGTGTCTTATGGAAAGTGCGTGGAGGTTTAAGGGGGTAGCCTGCTCTATGCGTGTTCCGCTTGAACTGAAACTGAGACGGCGGAAAGTGACTAGACGATGGCTCGATTGTAGGCGGGATGACGAGAAAGGTGAAAATCTCAAAAACAAACAACAAAAAAACTATCACGAAAAGGGTAACGAAATTTGGCAAATGGACACCGCAAGAAAGGAAAGAGCAGAAAAAAAACGAGAACAGAGAAAGTACGAGCCCCCTGGCCGAAGCAGGAGAAAGCGGAGGCTGGAAGATGAAGAAAATGAGATAGTGAAAGACCAGGCAGGGAAGGATCGATTGTGAGGTCGTTCCCTTTTTCGCGTGTCCAACGGGGCGGTCACAATGGAGCTAATTATTGCTGTAGTTGGTCATTACACCAAGAACAGCAAGAGCTCATTTAAACATGGAGAGCATCTGCAGAGCGGGGGGCCAATAATGGCGGCGTAGGAGGAGAAAAAGGGGGGGTGGAAAGTGCTGTGGGTGGTCGTGGAAAGAGGAAGCAGGCAGAAGGTGCAGAAAGGGTAGGCACGACCATGCACAGGAATGCAGGCACCGGCCACCACGGAGCACTAGGCCTTCGCTAGCTAAGACTTCGAGGGGCCATCTCACGCGCCGATCTCACTCTGTTTCTTGCTAATCCAAGGCCTGGCTCTTGTGAGCTGTAGACGGGAAACGGAGGACCGTCCGAAGCAGGACGGTTGTGTGATAATATGCGAGTTTGTCCAGGCGGTCGGTCCAGCCCTCTGGCCGCGCCTGCCATTGGATTGTCTGCATCCTCCCATTTCCCAGATTCATGCAGGAACAAACTAAACATGCAGCAATATGCAGGCAACCAACCATCGTTCCTTCCGGTTTGTTCAAAGAAACACATAAATTGACCATCGTGTTTGGCCCTCATACTACGGGGCCAGGCTTGCAAGGTATGGGCCTCCCCTTGAGGAAGAAATAACGGTGAAGAAACTGCAGGAAACAAAACTTAGGGCTGTCACCATAACTTGGCAGGTACGTCTGGCGATTCTTTGCCCATCTTATTTCCCCTCTTGCCCGTATTTATTTCTTTCCTTATACCGAGAGGATATTCCGAGATTTTCTCTTCTCCCTTTTATCCTCAATACGTCTTATTACTGTGTATGCACTTTTAACTTTACCATACTGCTTTTCCAACATGGCTCAGGGTCTTGAGCAACTTTTTCCCGCTTTTGACTTTGATGATCAGCCTTCTCAGACCTGGCAGGACCCGTCCGAGACCACGGAGTGCTGGACTGTTGAACTGGCGGATGGACGGGGGCCCTTATCTTTTTTTTTTCTTCTTTATTTTCCTACCCCTGAAGCTAGTCTCGTTGGTAGTGGTGCGTTTTTCGGTAACGCGACTGCTTATTTCTCTTAGAGAAAGGCAGGTGCCACCAACACAACACGCCAAAAGCTTTGGGTGGGGTACGCGCCGTTGCATCCACTCCGGACAAAGGAAAGAAGCAACAACAGAGGTCAAATCGGGGCAAGAAGCCCGCGTACTCCCGTACCTTAAAATACACTCTCCCGTGAAGATCCAAACAAAGACACACATTTTCCGACGAGCGGAAGGATCCAATAGCCTCCCCGCCACCATTCGCCAGTCTGAGCGGCCCGGGGCCGTGGTGGTACAAGTTGCATACCGACATACTCGAAGGTGTCTGAGAAAGAGATTGGAAGAAGACGCGTTCTTCAGTCTGGATGAGAAAAAAAATATATTCCAAGTTCATGATATAAGGGCGGGCTACCGTGAGATTTTAACCTTTAATACTACCAAGCCTTGTCCTTTCCGATGGACAATATTATTCCAAAAACAAGAGAAGACAAGGTCGGAAGCGGGAGAACAAATAATACAGAAACAACAACATAAAGATACCCGTGAAAAAAAAGCCAAATATAACTCAATAAGATATCACACAGACAAACACACACGCCACATATAATTACACGAGGAAGGTTCGCTATGCCATTGGGATGCCTTGTTGCGCACCAGGCGGCCCTTGCACCATGCCCATCTGAGGTGTGCGGTGCATCGGTGGGCTTCCCTGGCCGACGCCGTGTGGTGTGCCGCCCGGCCCAGCCCGGTTGTTGAAAGCACCACCAGGACCGCCAGGACCTCCGGGACCACCGGCGGCAGCCTGGTTCGTCGGGGCGGCAAATGCAGGCTCCCTCGTGTAGTCGATACCCGGGTAGAAGCTCTGTAGTTTGGAGTACAGCTCGCGGATGAACTTGTGCCGCTCCTCGCGATCGCTGTTGGGATCCTCGGGCTGCTGTGCGGGATCGGCACCTGCTGGCGGCGGCGGTGGCGCAGCGGGACGGAGGCGGAAGTTGAGGCTGAGCGTGGGAGCACTCAAGAAACTAGGACCCTTTGCCGCATTGGCAGTCACCTTTCTGTCGGCCAAACTCGCCAGGTATGCCAGGTTTGACTGGATACGCTTCATGCATCTATACATGTGTTAGCTGGTGCGTTTAAAACAGCAAAGGAGAAAAAAAAGAAAGAGTTAAACGCACTGGATGTAGTCTGCCCGCACAAGCTTTTCCTCCTCTGACACGGGCTCTGTTGACTCGCTGGGCTGTTGCTCCTCAACACCAGACTCGGCGGCATGTTCCTTCTTAAGAGCGACCTGTGTACTCCGCAGCTGAATTGACTCGTAGAGAAGCTCCTGGTTGATGTTCAGCAGCACCGTGAACAGCTCCTTTTCGCGGGTTTCGCTGCCAGGGCTGAGCGGCGGGCCTTGTGCGGCACTGGTGCCGTTAGCAACAGGGCCGCCGGTGGGCGGGAATGTTGGCGTCTGGGGTGTGGGCGCGCCGGACTGCAGGCCGGCCGAGTGCGGAGGCTGGGGAGCGTTCGGGTGTTGCGCGTTAGGCGGACCGTGGGGACTCTGCATTGCATTAAAAGGCTGTTGCTGCTGTTGAGGGTGAGGTGGCTGTGGTTGCTGCATCTGCTGGGGGTGGGGAGACTGGTGCGGCGGCATTTGCTGGTGCTGTAATTGTTTCGGAGAGGGAGTCGGCATGTGTTGTTGTGACGGCGTCGGGGGTTGCTGAGGCTGCGGCTGCGGTGTCTGAGCATGCTGCGGGTGTTGGGGATGTTGCATATGCTGGGGATGTTGTTGCTGGGGGTGCTGCGGATGTTGAGGATGCTGCTGCTGAGGATGCTGTGGGTGTTGTTGTGGGTGCTGGAGTTGATGCTGTTGATGCTGCTGCTGCTGCTGCTGTTTGTGTTGCTGCTGTTGCATTTGCTGTTGCATTTGGATCTGCTGCTGCTGCTGCTGCTGGATTTGATGCTGTTGCGACATGGGCATACCGGCCATAGGGCTGCCCTGCTGCATCGGGTTGAACGGTCGCTGCGGTGTGCCCATCCCACCAGGGCCTTGCTGCGGCGGTTGCATACGCTGCTGCTGCTGCTGCTGCTGCTGGATGAAGGCCTGCTGTTGTTGGGGCGTCATGGGAAAGCCGGGCATTTGACCCGCTACTGCCATCATGTTAAAATTGGGCGGCATCTGCGGCTGACCGGCGCTGGCCGGCATTCCCACGCCATACGGAGAGCCGGTAAATGGAGCCTGGTATCCCACTGGAAACGATGTTAGATTCGGACCATAATTCCAATATCAAGATGGATATGCTGTCAACTCACTTTGTCCATTAGCTGCCATATGGGGCATGCCAGGGCTCTGCATCATACCGCCGGGTCCCGGGGCGCCCATCATATTAGGATTGCCGGCGCCCTGCATGAACGGCGATTGACCCGCCTGCATGTTAAACTGCTGAGCGTACATCATCTGTTGCTGCTGGCCTGGCATGGAGCCGGGAGGCATTTGCTGCTGTGGTGGCGGCTGTTGGCCTGGCTGCTGCATCTGTTGTGGAGGAGGAGTGTTGAAGGCGCCCGGCCCACCAGGATTTTGAAAGTTATACTGTGGTTGATACATGTTTGCGATATAGAGGAGAGGAGGAGATGAGGCTGTCGGAATTCGGAATTGAGAGAACCGGACTGTGGCGAGTATCCCGTCAAAATGGGGTGCGAAGCAAACGCGTGATATTCGTCTGTCAGGAGCGGCAGACACGGTCGAAGGTCGGAGTGTCGAATGGGTGGTGTGTCGTCGAGAAGAGGCTAATGCGAGATGCGCAGGTGCAGACTAGACGATCGGAGAGACGAGGAGTCTACCGAAGAGGAAGCAACAACAGGCGTGCGTTGACGCGAAGAGGAACGAATGCGCGTGGGCGATGCCAGCCAGATGCGATTGAAGGCCGCAAAGGTCAGGTGACGATGATAGGCAGACTGATGGGGGAGATGGAGATGGGGGTGTATTGTGTAGCGTCAAAAGGGAGGGATCGAAAACACGAGAAACGAGAGAGGTGTCTAGATCTAGGCCGATGGCGCGTGGGATCCCGAGGATGGGGAAGGAAGGGGCCGGCTCGAGACGGAGAGGGAAGGACAGATCGGGGGCGGAAGGTGAGGTTGAACGAGAGACACGAGTGTGAGTGGCCGTTAATGCGAAAGGGAAAAACGCGTCCCACAACAACGCAGATAAGGCAGGCACGGAGTACGGAGCACGGCGACTAGGAAGGAGCGAGTCAAAGGACAAGAGAAAAAGAAACAAAAAAAATGGGAAGGAGACGGGGCTTAATGCCGGTGCAGGGCGCGGGGGCAGGATGCTCTCTGTGGATTTAGGTTTGCGCGTGCGGTGGCAGGAGGCGATTGAATTGGCAGGTGCAAAATTGGAAAGAGCGAGGCAAAGGCGGAGAGGCAGCGAGACAAAGAGCGTCACGCTCTGGCGCTGGGATCGGCTGAATTTTTGCGCAGGCAGCCCGTTTTTCCGCCTCCGAGTAGGCTATTCTTGACTTTCCCATTTGCTCCTGCCCCTTCCAGGCTGGGCTTTTGGGGCAGTTCTGGCGTGGTTTTGGTGAGTTCTGGGGTGACATTTTGGCCGACTTTACTGGTATTAACTGAAAATAAGGCTCCTGCCTGTGCGCCAGCGAATCAGAAGACAGGCGCAAGTATCAGCGCAGGACAGAAGGAGCCAATCGCAAACCTGCCATAAGTGGGTCACAACTATGAGTGCCAAAACCAGAGTACGACATACTCCGTACACTTAAAGTAGAGATGAAATGCACATCATCATGTTTTTTGACATCAATTTTATATACTTTATTATAATTATTTTCGAAGTTTGGTGTTACAACCTTTCCTGATGTTTCTGAGAAACATCATCCTCGCAAATATCCTTTTTCTCCCTTCATCTCTCTATTATCCTGCCCTCACGAGCTGTATGTCGTGCCATACTTGGAGATGCCGTCAACGACCTCCAAAAAGTGCTTCGCAATGACACTGTCGGTCTTGGCTGAGGGGTGCAGCTCGTCGTAGAACATAAAGTTGTCAGCTTCACCGGCGGCCTTTGTGCAGTTTTGCGAGCTGGTGGGCTGGCAGTGGTTGTAGAAGCCCGTTGCGTTGGCAGGCGCAGTCAGGTATTCGGACGGGTTGTTGTAGATATCGGTCAGCAGTTGGTGGGTGTTGAAGATGGACACGGACGATCCGAGCCAGCGGCGGCGCACGAGACTGTGGAAGGGAACACCGTAGTCGAAGATGGTGTTGATGTTCTCAGTGTACTCCATGATCTTGTACGAATACTCGGTCTGGTTGTAAAGCGTCTTGTTGCCCCAGTACTGGTTGTCACCCGCGCCACCCTCGTTCTGGGGACGATACATGGGCGTAATGTGCAGGGGTGCCAGGTTGAAGAGCACGATGCGCCGGCCACCGGCGGCATAGACGGTGTCGAGCACGGAGAAGACGCAGTCCACGTAGGTGGTGATGTTTGTGCCGGCGGTCTGAGCGTCGTTTAAAAATCCGCCAAAGCCAATGTCGTTGGTGCCGATCCACAGGGCATAGACGGTATTGTCGGCGGTGCGGTTCTGGTACAGCGAGTGGTTGCCGGCGATGTCGGCCTGGAAAGAGGGGATCTCGTCGTCCATAACAGAAGGGAACGGGCGGTTGATCAGGCCAAAGTAGCGGTCGATGATTTCGTTGGAGCATGTGGCGCCGCTGACGGCATAGTCAAAGAAGGCGAGGCCGGGCACGCTCTTCTGGACGTACTGGCCCCATGTGAGGCCGCCGCTCGCCGTAACGTTGGTCTGGGTTTGCAGGGTTCCGGCCGGTGGTGGCTGGCCCTTGTGGCCGCCGTAGTAATTGAGACGGCCGTTATCCGAGTAGCTATCCCCGAAGGCAACGAGGTTGTCGAAAGATTTAGAAGACGAGCTGCCGCAGCCAGCAGCAGCAACGACGCCGCTACTGGCGACCGCCGCGAAAAGACTTTGACCAAAACGCATGTTGCCGGAGAGGGAACGGTAAATTATGTCAAGAGACGGACGAGGGAGAGGAATCAAGGAAAGCAAGACCTCATAGAAAACTGGAATTGGGGAAGGAAACGGTGACGAATATAGCTAAATTATAGAAAAGAGAGGAAGAAAGACGTGACGGGGAAGACAAAATATAAACAGCCAGAACGACACGACCCGTCACGAAATGTGCCAAGGGTGTAAACACGGGACGATGGTGATATTTATAACCAGGCAGGCGGGAAACCCGAACATTGTCTGTGTATATTGCCTGTCTCTTGGCCCAAAGCACCCATCCCGACCAAGCCTCTCAAAGCACCCCAGAACCATAACCCGGCGCATTCACCCGGACTTGCAAAAGCGAGAGCAAGCGACTGCATTGCACCTGGCGGGGAGATCCCAAACGGGAATAGGAAGCGTACAAGTGAAGGAGAAAATGACATAACAGGCGATGATAGACAAAACGGCAGCAGGCATCAAGCGTGGGACTACTCAGTAGAAAAACACTTAGTGCTATGGGCATTGTGGCACTTGCCATGCTCAATGCTCGCAAGATTAAGCTGTGGTCGGACAAGCAGCGGCCTAGAAGAACGGGAGCGGCTCGCGGCCAAAAAACAAAGAAAAACGACAAGAGAAAATTAACAAAAGAATAGACGGGCAGCGCAGAAGTCAAATGATTCATGCGGGGTCAGGTCCGGGGGCATGCAGAAGTCCAGTCCCTCGAGCCGTCAACCCGAATATGTATGTTATTCTGTGCTTCCCTGTTGTCCATAAGCCTGTTTTTCTTCTTTCCTGTACACTTGTACAAACGAACTTGCAGGGCAGGCTACCAATTGGCAGTTTTGACAGGGTAAGGAAGAGGAGAAAGTCAAAGGGACCGGCGTCTTTCCGGGGGCTCCAGGAAATCAGATGGAAAATCAGGATGCGGGGAAAATGAGACCGGAGATCGAGCACACGTAGATGGAAAACTGGAGAAGAAAGGCGGACGAAAAAAGAAGCCTTTCTTCTGCTTCCTTTCCAGTGGAGAAGTCGAAGAAGACACGAGTCTCGTTTCATACTAACCGAATTGAATAAACTATATCATCAAGTTTGCTCATCTGTGTTAAACAGCGGCCATTTGCCGCCTTAGTTTTGCTGTGTTACTCTTCCATCCAAGTGTGAGGTTGGTAATGGAGTGCAATTGCAGGGGCTAGAGGGAGCCGCCGAGGATGCATGCGTAGGTTTGGGGCCGTTTTGGTGGCGGCTTGACCTACTCCGGATGTTGGAGAAGCTTGCGAGGACAATTGAAAGCAAGCAACCACCGTCAGGCTCTGCGAGGGCCCGCAAACAGAGCCGAGTCCAAGCCAGGTCAAGTCAAACCATGCGAGATCACAGCGAGACTGCGAGTAGTTGAACCTTTCAAGGCCCATAAACAAGCCAACCAAACCCAGCGGTTCTTTTGTTATTTTCTATCCGCTTCGTCGAGGTTGTCGATTTCCGATCGCAAACGGGGCGAAACATCGTTAGGTTCTGTAAGGTGGACCTGCCCAAGACCCCCGGTTCTGAGACTCGCAAATGCCTTGAAAGATTACGGGTTGACGCCGCCGTACTCGCAAATATCTCCAGTGCTCCGAGGCAACAGTTTATGATATGCGAAGGCCATGTGATGGGAGGCACTGCTTTAATTGCGAGCAGGCGCGGAAATGATGCGATGTCAACAGTTGGAACCCGAGTTTGGAGAAGTTGTGTAGCAATGACCAATGGCGCGTCGGACGGCACGGCAAGCCGTTGGGCGGCGAGGGCTGTTTTCTGTGCATTTTTCGTCTTCAGCTTCTCCGGTTCGTCTTCTTGGTCTTTTTCTCATCCTCTTTCCTCTTTCCCTTTTCCCCTCCCAGCTCTCCTCTTTCCTCTTCCTTTTGTCCACTGACGTTTGCATCGTCGTCGAGATCAACAGGATCTCCTCACCACAAATCAGGCTGAATTGCCTGGCCGCACTCCCGATGGCCACAGTTACACTGCAGCGGGCCCAACCCCAAACATCCCGTCAGAACCCTGGTTGTGAACCCAGAAGCCGGGCTAGCCAGTTCGGGCGGTCAAGAGATGGTGCGTCAGAAAATAATCTTGACCTGGATGACGAATGCAGTGATTTTCGGTGGGTAAGTGCCGACGATGGATTTGCCTTGCTGTGCACTAGGGCCGTCTGAAGTCGATTTTGGCACGACTGACATGAAGTGAATAAAATATGCCGCCTTGGACAGCTTGAAAAAGGCGTGCTCAGCGTGGCCAGAGGCTATTTGTGTTGGTCTTGGATTTTGTGAAAGAAGCTTATTGTTTGGCTAGCTTTTGACATGGCTCGGACGGCTCAAGAACCAGTCGCGCCTGCTGGCGTTCCTGGCGAATTGGCGAATGGGGAGCTGGCAAGTGCCATTGGTGCGATAAGATAAGACGGCAAGAACAGAGTCATAATCCCTACAGCGCGGGAAAGAGCACCCCGCTATCGGCGGTAGTGCTAGCTAAACAACCGTCCGGCGATGGCTTCTTTTTTCGCAGACTTTTTGTTGGAGTGACTCAAAGCACCACGACAGACGACTCACAAGACGACTCACAGGTTTGCCGCAGTCACCGAAACGAACACACCGCAACTTTGAGAAGCGTCTATATACTCGACGACAAATACGGGGATTCTAACGCCAGGGACACACCGGTCAATCAACCAACATTGCCTTTATCCTCACCTTCGAATTCGTCACAATTTACATCACCATAATGTCGCCGGCTTTCAACCTTCAGACGTGCGCGCGGCCAAACATCCTGGCCCTTGAGCCATACCGCTGCGCAAGAGAGTAAGCGCAACACATTACTCTGCATTTTTCTTGTCCCATGCCCCACCACTAACGTCTCCAGCGACTACAAGGACGACGGCACAAATGTTTTGCTCGACGCCAACGAGAACGCATATGGACCGCCCATCAGCTCGGGTCCGTCCTCGTCGACACTCGCTGCTGAGGCAGAGGCAACCGGACTCGACCTTCTCGGCCTCCACCGCTACCCAGACCCCCACCAGGCCGATCTGAAGCAGCAACTTTGCACGCTTCGCAACACCCACGCTCACACGTCCAAAACACTAACACCCGAGAACTTGTTTGTGGGTGTCGGCAGCGACGAGGCCATTGACGCGCTGCTGCGGTGCTTCTGTGTGCCGGGCCGCGACCGGATCCTGGTGTGCCCGCCGACATATGGCATGTACAGCGTCTCGGCCCAGGTCAACGATTTGGGGCTGGTCAAGGTGCCACTGACGCCTGCGCCCGAGTTTGGCGTCGACGTGCCGGCAGTTCTGGCTGCGCTCACAGCGTCTGTCGCGGCCAGCGACTACGACGTCAAGGTGGTGTACCTGTGCTCGCCGGGCAACCCGACGGGCAGCGCGCTGCGCAAAGAGGATATTGCGGCCGTGCTGAACCACCCGACGTGGAACGGCATTGTCGTTGTCGACGAGGCGTACGTCGACTTTGTGGCCGACCAGCACAGCGCCTCGCTCGCCGAGTGGGTGCTCGAGTGGCCCAACCTGGTGGTGATGCAGACGCTGTCCAAGGCCTTTGGCATGGCCGGCATCCGGCTCGGAGCCGCATTCTGTGCGCCGCCCGTCGCCTCTCTGCTCAACGCCCTCAAGGCGCCCTACAACATTGCCAGCCCTACGAGCGCCCTCGCCCGCAGCGTACTGGCTGCCGACGGACTTGCCGCCATGGAGGCCAATCGAGCCAAGCTGGTGGCCCAACGCAACCGGCTGGTCGAGGAGCTGCCCAAGATTCCTGGTGTCGGCCGACTCCGTGGTGGTGTTGACAGCAACTTTTTGCTGTACGAGATGCTCAACAAGGACGGCGAGCCTGACAACGTGACGGCCCTCGCCGTGTACACGAAGCTGGCTGAGCAGCGCGGTGTCGTTGTTCGCTTCCGCGGCAAGGAGCACGGCTGTCTGGGCTGTCTGCGTATCACTGTCGGCACCGAGGATGAGGTGACGCGGTTCCTCGAGGCACTCAAGACGACACTTGCTGAAGTGCGCGTGTAGGTAGAGACGTCTGTATATATTTGATTTATTGCAAGCGAATTTATTAGAACGTGTTTTGGTGTATTTATGCGGGGTGTCAATTATTTCGGGATATTTTTGAGCAACTTTAGGTTTGTAGAAAAAATTCTTGTTCAAATTATGGAGTCATAAATGATTCCAAAATAATATCACCAGAATAGTCACACACATCTCATGTCTACTAATTTTGTTTCGTTTATGGCTTTTCTCTCATTATTTACCTGGTGGTGACCTCTAATAGCTCTTTGGTAGGCCCAGAGCTTTCTCAGCGACAAAATTACGGATCATCTCACGCGACACCGGCGCCAGTCTCGGCACCAGGCTCTCCCGCAGGTACCGCTCGACGTGGAAGGCTCTCGCATAGCCCATGCCGCCCATTGCCAGAACGGACCGTTCGCACGCCTGGAACGCCGCCTCGGCCGCCATATATTTCGCCATGTTGCAGGCCACGCCAAGGTGCGCGGGCAGCTTGCCCTCACCCTGTGCCTTGTAGATATCGTACTGCTGGGCAGCATTGTACACCACCAGCTTGGCCGCCTCGAGCGACATCCACGCCTCTGCCAGCGGATGTGCAACGCCCTGGTACGCCCCAACAGGCTTGCCAAACACCACGCGGTCGCCTACATAGGCCACGGCCCGACGCAATGCCGCATATCCCAGTCCCAGCGCCTCGCCGGCAATCAGACACCGCTCGGCATTGAGGCCGTGTAGCACAATCCGGAATCCTTGGCCCTCTTTGCCCACAAGAGCGCCTGCACCGTCCTCGACCTCGTATCCGTCAAAGAAGACCTCGTTGGCGTCGACAGCGCGGCCGCCCATCTTGGGGATCGGCTGCAGCGACAGACCGGGCTTGGTCTTGTCCATTGGGATGCACAGCAGTGTCAGCTCGCCGTCGATCTTGTCCGTGTCGCCGTTTCCTGTTCTTGCAAGCAGAACCATGCGGTCGGCCACTTGCGCCGACGAGATCCAGATCTTCTGGCCCGAGATGCGGTACGAAAAGGTGCCGTCGGGCTTCTCGATCCGCTCGGCGCGCGTGCGCAGCTTGCGCGTGTCTAGTCCGGCGTCCGGCTCCGTTACACCGAAACACGTGCGCCATTCTCCAGAAATAATGCGCGGCAGCCAGGCGGCTCGTTGCTCGGGCGTGCCAAAACGCGAGAGCGGCTGCGTCGCATAGACGTTGGCGTGGATCGACTGTGCACCTGCGAACCCGGCGCCCGACTCGGCAATCGTCTGCAGCATCGTCACGGCCTCGGATATGCCCAGGCCGACGCCGCCCAGTTCTTCTGGCAGCGCGATGCCAATGTACCCTGCGTCGGCAATGGCCTTGTGGAAGTCGCGCGGGTACGTGCCGGTGTCGTCTCGCTCGGCCCAGTATTCCTAGACGGCGGGATGGTAAGCACATAATTCCAGGCGTTCTCGGGAATCCTCTTTTGGCTTTGGCCTACATCTGGAAAGTCGGCGCAGACACGGAAGACGGCCTCGCGCACTTGGCGCTGTGTGTCGGACAGGCAGCTGGCGTCCATGAGACTCAGCCGGGGATCTGATGCAGCGCCGCCACCGGCAGAGGCCATGTGACGGCGCGCAGAAGCGGCACATAAAGGCGGAACTGCTCTCCGCAGCGGCCGGGAAAGCCGGACATTTGCCGGCCGGAAGACGGAGCTTCTGGCAATGGCAGAAACGGGGAACTGCTTGAGGAAAGGCATATCGATGTGTAGTCGTCGTTGAGGCGACCCTGAAACAGAAAAACCACAAGTCGTCAGAAAATATAAGAAAAGATGGGAGGGAACACAGCTCTCTCATCAGTCGGCGTTTTGCCCCGACGTCGCTGTGGGGGGGCTATTTAAACACGGCCTGGGTTGCTCAATCGCCAACTTCGGCGACTAAGACCGCCGATTAGTGCCCCAAAACGTGTAAGCCCAGGCGGGCTACTCCGCCGGGAGAGCGCTGCACATCGCTAAACTCCTTGGCCTTTACTGGAGGCAACCCAGTTTTTGCGGGGGAAATGCTGAACCCGTTCACCTCCACGCGCGCTCTTCTCCACACTTTCATACGACATACTTACAACACGAACTCATATAGCCGACATACTCGCTCCCCACGATTGGGCAGTTGACGTGACGTATTTACCATCTGCAACACGTTTGTCCGTTGAGCTGGTCGAATCGCTGTGATTCTATTGTCTATTGTCTGTGACGTTTATTGATTTTACATAATTGTTACACAGTCCTCTTTCGGGTGCATCTTTTGTCCCGACAGAACGGACTGGTTATCCGTTATTGATTTCCAAAACCCAAAATTGCACGCAGCAAGCCTGCCACCTTTTGTTATTGAAGGGAGACATACATCGACTTTGCTGGGCATCCCGATGATTCCAACTCCTTGCTGGTTTGAAATGCAAGCGCACAAAATAAACAGTAAAAAAGTCGAAAAATGAAGAGAAGAGAAAAATGAGACTGTTTGCTGTCTCCGTCGTATCATGCCGTTGAAGTATCGTTTATGCCAAGCCCCAGGCAAACACGGCACATGCCACGCTCAAGACGGTCCAGCGCAGATCCACAGTGGGCATGCAGCCCGAGTTCGACTTTTGCGAGTGTGTCGGCGACGGGGCTGGTTCTGTAGACGAGGGCGAGGGCTGTGGTGCATTCTCCGCTGCGAGAACGCTGTTGAGCGCCAGCAGACCCTGCACAGTCTCGAGCGCGCACATCTCCTGGCCCAGACCGACGCTGCCGTCAAATCCGTCCTCGTACCACCTCTGGCCGCACGTTGTGCCGTCCTCCGTCGGCGCACCATCGAGAGCAGGGCCCGTGCAGGCCTTCCCGGCAGCCGTGGCCGATGTCTTCATGTAGCTGGTAACGTTGTTGGCCAGCGACGGCATCATCTGGACCGATGAGTAGATAAAGCGCGACAGGAAGCCCTTGAAGGCCTTCATATCCTTAGTGCAAGTGCCCACACCCTCGCAAGCGTGCTCCCACATGATGTCTGTGGAGTTCTTATACGGCGAGAAGAAACGCGCGGCCGAGCCCACAAGACCCTCGGCACGCTTGGCCCACACGTCGTCGCCCGTCTGCTTGGCCAGCGCCGCCGCGCCGTACATGAAAATACCGTTCTGGTACGTGAAGCTGAGCGGGTTGATCTCCGTGCAGTTGTTGGCCGAGTCGGTGCCGTCGTAGATGTTGTACTCGTTGTCGATGATACCGACAGCGGACGTCCAGTCCCAGACCTTGGCCGCCCAGTCGACGTACGTCTTGTTACCCGTCAGCACAGCCAGACGCGCCGAGATGAGGAAGAAGCCGCCGTTGCTCGCCGAGTTCTTGTAGTTGAGGCCGTTGAAGTTGGAGGTGTAGATCTGCCACGTGAAACCGCCGCCGCACATGGACGTGTTCCAGCGCACAACCATGTCGTTCCACACGTTCTTGCTAATGTCCAGCCAGCTGGGCACGCCCTCGGGAGTTAGGTCTGCAGGCTGTGTGAAGTTGCGCTCAGCTGCAGTGAGCGCTGTAAAAGCCCAGAAGGCCTGGTCGTCATTGCCCTCGTCGAGCTCGTGTTCCGGCACGATAAAGTTGTTCGCCGGGCCCACGTTGGACATGATTGCTCTTGCAATAACGTCATCGTAGGAGGTGTCGTTGGTGTAGTACGAGTAGTCCAGCATGGCACCCATCAATGCGCCGGCTTCCCACCAGTAGTATGGGTCTGGCAGGTCGGCAAAAGTCTACAAAAGTGCGTTAGTTTGTGATTTCTTCGTGCCGCCCTTGGGGATCGTGAAGTGTAGGATTTGGGGCGTGCTGGGGGTGCAGAGCGTCTCCGCATCGATCTCCGCACGCGATTGGGGGGCCAAGTGGAGGGCGCAGATTGGAACATCACGTACCGATGCATTGCCAGAGTAGTACGACATGGCGCCTTTGGCAAGGGTTTTTGCGACGCCCACGATCGAAGCTAGGGTTCGGCAGCGTTAGTGACGTGCAGAAAACATGGTGACACAGGAGACACCTTTGGAACAGTGGGAAGTTTCGAGACAAGTCAGGCAGGGAAAAGCTGCCCAATTTGGCCGAACATAGAGAGCACTTACAAGTATCGTTCACTGAGAGGTCCGCAGGCTTGACGGCATCGGCCGCCGCCACGACGGCAGCCAGGAGGGCCGCCTTGAGGAACAGCATCTTGTTGAGGCGGAAAAGGGCAATTGGCGATAGCGACAGTTGGAGAGGAATGAAGGATACAGGTCGATCTGGCGACGAAGAGGGGAATGACCAAGTATGAACTCTGGTCTGCGGTAGATCAATTGGTGACGTCGCCAGACAAAGAGACAAGAGACAACGATGCAAAGCAACAAAGTAGCAAAGATCGAGTGATAAAGAAAAAGGAAACAAAAGACGTTTTAAGTAACGGAGTTGCTGTCCAAGATAAGAGGAAAAACAAAGAGCCACCAGGGAGCAAAAATGAAGTGAAAGAAGAGAAGAGGAAGAGAAAGAAGAAAAGAAATGAAGACGATGCCAAGACGATGCCGTACTTCGTATACACAGTACCAGAAGGGAAAACGCAAAAGAAAGCAGAAAAGCAGAAAAGCAGAAAAGCAGAAAGGCAAAGAAGTTGTTGTCCGTGTTGTAGGAGTGACACGGTCAGACAGGAAACGAGGCGGCAGCACCCAAGGAATGAATACGAGAAAAAAGCATCCAAAGAAGGACTAGGGCGGCAGCTTCCCTCGTCGAAAAAGTGAGGTGAGAGCAAGTGGGACTGGTCAGACAACAGACAACAGACAACAGACGGCGCTACCCTGGCAGCCAGAAAAAGGGCAAGAACGAAAGCGGCGAGAATACGAACGAGTTGGGCAAAAAGACCAGAAAGAACTCAAACGAGGGGGGAAAAGAATCTACAAGCTCAAGCACACAGGGAAGGCGCGAACAGCGAGGCAAACTCCCTGGCAAGGGCGTGAACCAAGCAACTCGGATTGTGCCTTCCTCGTGGTCTCCAGGAGGCAGTCAGAGAAAGGAAGGCGCCAATAAACGCCCAGATTGGGAAACGAACCATTGAGGAAACAATTCGGACGAAACAATGCACACTGACATGGGCTCAGGCACTGGCTCAGGTACTCTCAGGCACGACAACGCCACCATAGCACCGATAAGGCACGAAATGGCGTATAAAAGCACGAAATAGGAGCTGACGCTCCTTGGCTGCGACGCTGTGGCTGACGCCAAATTCATTTGCTCCTTCCTCCGTCTTGGAAAAGTCTTTGACAACATGGTGGGCAAAGTATTTTACCTACGGAAGGAGAGCCGGGCGTGGCGAGGCTGTCGTTTTGAACCGCTATTTATCTATTTCTCGTGGCAGGAACGAGCCTAGAGCCAGAGGGTCTTTAGACAAGCGCGTCTTGGCGCATTTTCTAGTGAGGGCCTTTTTGCAACGGTCAGCCTTAGTCAGGCCAAGGACTTTTTGGCGCCGGCATGGCCTGAAAACCGGTCAAGCCAGTGGCGATCACTTTGTGAACGACAGGACGAGAACGGTGCTGGCAATCGAAACGAAACAGAACAAAAAAACACGGCAAACACCGCCGGTGCCTGTCAGATTTTTTGGTCGTTTTGGTCCGTTTTTTCTGTGTTTCCTGGCCAGTGGCTGCGGTCACTGCATGTTGAAACAACACATGCCAGGTTCAGGGGGAGGCGCCAAGTCAATGGCACGTGACACAGTTTCAAGATCATTGACAAGACAACAAAAATGAAAAGGCGTGACTTGAAGGTGAATGTCACGTGAAAGACCCACAAATGTACAGGCTCTTTGTACCTCGCACTAGCATTGAACTTCCGTTCCTTCCTCCAGTCTCCCCATGACTTCCTCCTCGGGCATGCACCGGGGCCGCGGGGGAAGTCACGGCCGGTCATGGACATACCCCGTTTTACACATCAGAGTTGGAGACCACAGGAGGGTAAATAGGAACGGCAGGAGAGAAGTGGGAGACAACAAATCATATCGAGCTATGACAGAGGCTGCTGGATAAAATCAAGACACAATCAGGCCAAAGTCAACTGCCGACAGTCCAGCCAAAAGTCAACAAATCAACCAAGCAGACGTGCAGCATCCGGCCACTGTCACAGCCAAACACCACACATTCCCACCTTCAAAATGCCCAGCTCTCCATCAGAGACAAGTTCCGAGGGTCCCGTGCACAGCGACAACACTTCTGTCGACGGCACACTGGACGCCATGAACTCACACGTCTCGCTGGACCCCAAGGCCGGCGCCGAGCTGGATGCACAGCTACGGGCACAGGCACCGTTGCTCGAGCGGTTTGGCGGAATGTTTGCAGAGAACGTCGTAGCCAAGATCACACGCACTGCCGTTGAGGCGCTCACCAACAACGACCCGCCGACTCGGTACCCCGAGTACGTGCCGCAGACGGGCGAGAACGTCAACCACTACGAACTGCGCGAGGCCGATTTTTGGACCTGCGGATTCTTCCCAGGATGCATCTACATGATTCTGGAGCGCTTTATCAAGTTCCCACACACAGCCACTCCGGCTCTCCCTCCAGCTGTTCGTGCCAGTATCCAGGCGACGCTCGAGAAGACGGCCGAGTCGTGGGATGGCCCCATCCGTGCTATGGCCGGCCGTACAGACACTCACGATATGGCATTTATTGTGATGCTGTCGCAGCGGGCGCGGTTCGAGTTGTACAACGATGCGCGGGCACGCGATGGTGTTATTTTGGCTGCACAGGCGCTGTACTCGCGTTACAACGAGCGTGTTGGTGCCATTCGCTCATGGGACAAGCTGGACCAGAACAGCGTCAACATCAGCTCACTGACAGAGGATTTCCTGGTCATTATCGACTCCATGTGCAACCTGGAGCTTCTCTATTACGCAGCCGGTCTCACTGGAGACGAAAAGCTTGCTACGGCCGCGACATCGCACGCTGATGCTATCATGCGTAGTGTGGTCCGTGATGAGACAAAAGCAGGCTCTGACACACCTCTCTACAGCACTTTCCACGTTGCCAATTTCTCTCCCATCACTGGCGAGATCAAAGAGCTGCGGACAGCCCAGGGCTATGCCCGTGACTCGACGTGGGCTCGCGGCCAGGCCTGGGGTATTTTGGGCTTTGCAAGGACGTTCTTGCGGACAGGGGAGCCACGGTTTGCTCGTGCATCAATGGGTCTCGCCAACTACTTTTTGCTGCGGCTGGAAGCATCGCCAGCGTGTGTGGAGGTCCCTGGCAGCAATGGCCCCAAGCGCGGTCGTTATGTGCCGCTCTGGGATTTCGACGCCCCTATCAACCCCAACGAGGTGGCCGACACGGGCCCACTCCGGGACTCGTCCGCGGGTGTCATTGCCGCCAACGGCATGCTGATCCTGTCACAGGCACTGCGGGCTCGCAGCAAGACCGCTCAGACGACGGCCGACGCCGACCGGTACCTCCAGGCAGCACATGCTATTATTGAAGACACGCTGGCGCTGTCGCTTGCGTCGGAGACAGCAGAGTTTGTGATTGAGGCAGATGCAGCTCCGGAGTCGACGGCCACAGTCAAGGACACCCAGGCTGGCCGCACTTTTGCCTCTATTCTCAAGCACGCCACAGCCAATGCCAACGCCCGCGACCATCACCGTTACTGGAACCATGGCCTTGTCTATGCGGACTACTACCTGCTAGAGTTTGGCAATAACCTGCTGCGCATGGGTCTGGCATAAGAGCTTCATCATTGCTTCATCATTGCTTCATGACTGCTTCATGATTTGATTTTGTGTTATTACTTTACTAAGTTACAGCATGATATTTAGAGTAGACTGCCGAGACTACGCAAATAAGTAAGGCCAATAAACGATACAGTTGACATGTGATAAATTCAAAGCCTTGATGATGCATGGTTCCTTCCTTGTTCGCAGCTTCCCATATTTCCGAGTTGTCCAAGTATGCCAAATGTAGAAGTTGCGATGTTCCTGCCTTCCTCCCGATCACCATCGCCCTTTCCTTGATATGTACAATGCGCCCGGACGCTCTTTCCTCTTCTGTGCTCACATATGTTCACCCCTCATCTCCGCAAGCTCTCCCCACCAACTCTTTTCATTCTTTTCATTCTTGTCCTGTCTACGTCATTTCAATCCTGCACCCCCAAACACTCCACAACATCATGTCCAACGACCTGGGGCGGCGAAGAAACTGTCCTCGAAGCTGATTACTCGGTCCCGGTCCATGAACTGCTGATCCAACAGCAGATGCGAAATCGCTGCCAGATCATCAGTGTGTGCTGTCGGCACTGAGACGACAGAAGCAGCTGCATAGGCCTGGTTGTCGGCCATTGCTTGAGCCTGGACATGTGCGTGCTGGTGGTAGGTTGACATCACCGGCGACAGCTGATCAAGTGGCTGTAGTGGCCATGTTGGATGGACCTGTGGCATCTGTGGCAGCTGTGTTGGAGCTGGGGCTGGAGTCGGTGTTGGCTCTGGCACAGGCACAGGAGCAGCATGGACAGCCGCTGGCTCAACGAACGCACTTGGCGCTCTTGTGGATGTTGTTGTTGGTGGCGTTGCCTTTGGCGTTTTGGGCTCAAACTCGGTGTAGCCCAACACATCAACGACAAACGACGGACTAGCAAGGCACTGTCTGTGAAGGTCCTTGAGATGCTGTGCATAGTGTCCAGCCAAGCTCGTGCTCTTCTTGTTTGGGTCCAGCCGGCCGACACTGCCAATCCACCGCCGGTCCATATCTTCGAGACTCCGGAGCAGCGACCAGAACTCGGGAAAAACACCTTCGGTTGGCACCGAATTACCGTTTCCGTTTCCGTTTCCATTTCCGTGCCCATTTGCGTTTGCTTCTCCAACGTCGCTCCGCCAGTGCACTAGAAGCACTCTCGCGCTGATGTACACGCAAAATGCAAACTGACTGGCCACAGGACTGTTCTTGCTTGTGTACCGGAGGTACTTGTTGGTGATCGTGGCTGTCTCGATGGCTGCGTTCTGGCACGTCTCGGCGCTGCAGAAGCTCGGCAGCTTGACGATGCGTGTCCACCATACCGGGTCCGGATATGCGATGCTCTGGTGCAGCAGGATTGTTGACGTGTTGTGGGTGATATGCGCCAGCGTCAGATTCGGGTCCATGTTGACGAGTGTGGGCTGCCGAGATACGTTTGAATCCCGCCACCGCTGCGGCAAGTACATCTTCCAATGCACCAACCGCAGATCCAACTCTTTGAACCGCGTGAGCCACCGGCTGACGTCCTGGCGGCTGCCAAAATCGACGCTTTGCCGAAGGAATGCGGACACGACACGGCTCAGCGACTCGGCCGCCTCGATGCAGTACGCAAAGGCACCGACGTTCATGTGCCCATTGTGTCCATGGTTGTGTGGCGACGCCGGAGAATCGGCCGTCTCACGTTCGCGGGCACGGTCGGCTGCATTGGGCGCATGGGCCAGTGGGTGTGATAAGGCCATGTCTGGGACGCCAGCGGGAGGGCCGTTCATGTACGGTGTGAGGACAGGCTCTTCTTTGTAGAAGAAATAGCCGTCGGCAGGAAGACGACGGTTGATATTGGCAGCAGCAAGGCCAGTATTCCAGCCCGTGGCTACAGAGCAGAAACGGTCCAGCAACAGGATACACCAAAACACGCGCCGGCGCTCTTCCTCTTCGATCCAGTTGTGCGGTGGACCAAGGATCGTCATTGGGCGCAGCAGGGGCTGGGGCGTCGAGTTTGAGTTTGGTTCCTTGTCTTTCTGCTGCTGTGACTGTTGTGTCTGTTGCTGCTGATTTTGCTGTGGATTTTGTGTCGCGTGATGTTGGCCGTTTTGACTTGCACGTTCGTGGTATTGGTGCTCTTCGTCTTCGTCGGCTAGGCCGAGGTATTCAACCGTGCGGGTGAGCGACGCCACCATCGACCACGCCCGCGTCGTCTCTCCAGACCCGATGTCGTGGAAGGCCAGAATGATGAGAGCCTGCAAGCTCTCCACCGACAGGTTGTCCATGGCCGATAGCAGAATATGGCTGCGTGACCGCTGCGCCAGCCTCAAGAGACCGTCAAGGTGGTCGTTGGCCACGTCGTCCGGCAAATCATCTGGCTGCACATAGCGTGCGGCTGCTACGACCATTGCGTGCAGGATGCAAGCCAGCCGCGGCCGCTGATCAGCGTCATGCATGCGCCGCCGGAACTGTGTCTCGTGCAACACGGGGATCCATGGCTGGACGGCGAGAAAATAGGCATTGACGACCGCCTGGAGTGTCTCGGGCGGCGGTAGGCCTGGTGATATGGACGGATCCTCAATGTCGGCGGCCATATCTTCCAGGGGCCGCGCAAGATCAATATCTGGATTCCCACAGCTGTCGACCATGCGACGCCGCTTCCGCCGAGAATTGTGGCTCTGATCAATGCCATGACTGTGGCTGTGGGCATGGCCATTCGCAGTCCTCGGGGAGTTGGTCGACGAGGGCGAGACGACGCTTATGCTATGGGCAACGGCTCCATTTGTTGCTGCTACCTGCAGTGGTGCTGGTGCTGGGGCTGGGGCAGCGTGAGCGGATGCCGAGTTGAGCTTCTGTAGCTCCTGGGCCAGGGCGGACAAGATGCTGACTACACTGGCACTGGACGGGCTGGACTCGGGCGCCGGAGTTGTCGAGGCGGTGCTGCCTCTGCTTGCCAGTGCATTCTCAAGAGCCTCTGGAGTCGTGTTAGTTCTATCTCCATTTCGATCACACCGGTTGATTTCACGATGCTCACCGATTCTCTGGTTGAGCGCCTCAATGGCACCCGGACGCATGCCCGGCTTCGCCTTCTTCGTGTCGTACACGCAGGCGACATCGAGTCGCTGGCAGTGGGTGCAGCTCGGGTGGTCTCGTGAGCACTTGAGCTTGCGCCTGCGGCAGCCGAGACACGAAGTCGGCCTGTCCTTGTCCGTTTCTGCGGCTTCTGTCGTCTCTCTCGTCTCTCTCGTCGTCTCTGTCGTGGACTCGGGTTGTGTCTCGGGGTGTGCTTCAGAGTGGCCGTTGAGCTGTCTTGCGGGGCGTCTCTCGGGCTGGTGCTCCGGTGTTTTGGGGCCAGCCTCGGCCGGATCCTGTGCTGAGGGGGACATTGTCAAGGGTCATGCAGCGGTGAAGTGATGGAGATGGGAAAGGAGGAGAACAAAATCAAATCAAATCAAATGAAACATCAGAACAAGAATGCAGATGCAAGCGAGGTCATGCGGCCTCTTTTTTGATCAATACGGCATTGCCGTCGTACGAGGGCGACTCTTGATCAACGGACTCGTCAACCGACCTTTACATGTTCTTGCACGTCCTTCTTCAGTAATTCTCCAGCCATTTCCATACCCTCCTCCAATGGCACCCCGCACAGAATGCTAAAAAGGAAAAAAGAGGACTAACATGGCACGAGGTTGCAGTGTTTGGTGCAGACAGGGTCGCAGGGACTAGTACAGGGGACTAATACAGTGACGGGTGGCAACCACTAACATGGATCGAGTCTAAGTGCGGAGGTGCAGCGGTTAAATGGGCAAAGGCCGGCCGGCACCTCGCCCGGGCAGTTTTCTCCCAGTCTCCTGTGTGATTTTCCCCCCTTGTTCTGCGGGATAGTCTTTTTGGCATCCTCTTGTCTTCCTTCAGATCCTTACGTTCTCCCGGCTGCTTTCAGTTCCCGAATCAATAACATGGGTCGAGAATGGAAGGATCAATGAATAAATTAAGAAATAAAATAAGAAATAAATAAAAGCTGCAAATGCTTCAAGAAGGAAAACACTGGTTTCTGAAATAGTCAACTAGTGAAACAATTTAAAATGACACGCTGTACGACGTACTTGATACGACAAAAACCTCCACAGATCCACTGTTGCCTGCATCCCGTCACTCGCGTCCCCAGACATCTAGACGACCTCGCTGTGCTCGACACCGCGCGTCTTGTTATCGCCCTTGCTGGTGGCGTCAATATCGAGAGTCTCAACGGTCTCGGCGTTGCCTATGTTGCCAGCCTCGTCCATGCCCATTTTGCGCATGGCGTTGGCACCGGCCAGAGCGTCGGGCCCGTCAAAGATCTGGGCGACGTCCTCCAGGTCGTAGCCGCGGGTCTCGGGGAAGAAGAAGTAGATGGTGGCCAGGTTGAAGGCGATGACGCAGCACCACACAATGTAGTAGCGCCAGGCGAGATTGGTCATGCCGATGGGGTTGACAAAGCTGTTGAAGATGCCCGCAACGTTGCCGGTGAACTGGTAGATCATGGCGCCCTTGGAACGCAGCGCAAACGGCAGAATCTCCATGACGTAGGTGGGCGCAATGGGCGACTGGACGTGGTAGAAGGCGCTGAAGACCAGGATCATCGTGATGACGGCCGCCGCGAGGCCGTGGTCCTCAAAGTTGCGCTGCTGGTTGATGGCCGAGCAGACGGTCCAAATCACGTAGGACAAAAGCATGCCGGCCATGCCCAGCAGGAACAGGAACCGGCGGCCAAGACGGTCGACAAGGCCGGCGAAGACGAGGGCCGTCAAGAACGACCAGACAGACAGGCAGCCGTTGA
Source organism: Sporothrix mexicana (assembly GCA_021396375.1). Lineage (NCBI taxonomy): Eukaryota > Fungi > Ascomycota > Sordariomycetes > Ophiostomatales > Ophiostomataceae > Sporothrix > Sporothrix mexicana. Next base: position 343,410 of record WNYC01000043.1, read on the forward strand.
TGACGAGCTGCGTCTTGCTGTCGGTCACGCCAATCGAATTGAGGACCTTGGTCAAGTAATAGGACGTTAGCCCGTTTCCAGACCATTGCAGCATCATGGGGATCCATGCGTTGAGGAAGAGACGGTGGCGCATGCCGGGCGTGCTGAGGAAGGCCATCCAGCGGGACTGCTTCTGCTCCTTCTCCATCTCGAGCGTGGCGATGACCTCGGCCATCTCGTACTTGACAAGCGGCGAGTCGGGGTCGCCGTGGCCGTGGAACTTGACGAAAAAGGCGCGGGCCTCCTCCTGGCGGCCGTTGTAGATCAGCCAGCGCGGCGACTCGGGCGCAAACAGCACAATGGCGATCTGGATGACCGAGACAGTGCACTGCAGCAGGCTGGGCAGGCGCCACGACCACGAGCTGTCCATGCGGAAGGCGCCGTACGTGATCCACGCCGCCACGAGCGAGCCGAGCGGCCACGAGACCATGTACATGGAGACAATGACGCCGCGGTGCGTCGGGTACGCGCATTCGGTCAGCAGAGGGGGCGCGGCCGTGGCGACCGTGCACAGACCGGCGCCGACGATAAAGCGGCCGGCCACAAACATGCCAAAGTTCTGCGCGGCGCCCTGGAGGATCGAGCCGATGATGATGACGACGGAGCCGCCAAAGATGGGCCAGCGCCGGCCGAAACGCTCGCACAGCTGCGACACCCACAGAACGGCAATCAGAGTTCCACCCGTCGTGCCCGCCGTCATCGCGCCGAGACGCGTGCCGTTGGGATGGCCAAAGAACTCGGCCCAGTGCGTCAGCGACTGCATGCCGTTGATCATGCTCGAGTCGAAACCAGAGGCCGTCTGGGTGAGCAGGGCCGACAGCAGCAGGAAGTTGAGGTGCCACAGACGCCCGTCGCGCCACCAAGGCTTGCGGTCCTTGGGGATCAGGTCGGCAATGTTGGCGCCCACCGCCGGGCCCGAGTTCATCATGCCGCCCATGGTGAGTGACGGGACAGAGGGTGGGGAGGACTTGTGCAAATGGAAGAAAAAACGAAAACGGAAAAAAAAAAGGAAGACTGAGTCAAAGAGGAAGAAGACTCAAAAAGAGGCAAGTGTCGAAATGGAGAGACGACCAGAGACAATCAAGAGATGGCAAGAAGATGGCCGGCCCTTCCTCGCTGGACTTCCCCAGACATCGGGATCGTCCTTGTTTATATCCTGGCCATGCAACCCTTGCAACAAAAAGACAGGACGACGTGCACCGTGGTAATGGCAAGAGAAAATGGGAGAGAAAGAGACACGAAAGACGGCAACAATACTCGACTTGTCCCGGCTATTTTGCGGCACATGTTCGCCTCGTGCCATGGGGCCCCAAACCGGCTCCAATCGCCCAGTGGGCTCCAAAATCTGCTCCCCAGATTGCCTTTTTCGCCCACGAGGCTTCCCCATAACTCATCCCCGCAGAGTCTGTCTAGCGGGCATCGGCCAGTCTCCGGCTCAAGTCGACCCCGGTTGAAGTCGACCAACGTCAGTTCATCTGATCCTGTTGCAATTCACCCGAGCACTTTATTTTTCCGTCTCGTGCAGGCGATTATCCAGACATTCGTTTTCTTTTACCCCGGGGTTTTTGGCAGCGGTCTCTTTCAAGGGCCGAGGTGCGAAAACGCCAATCGTGCCTTCCATTTTGGCAGGGGAGAGAGCGGGAGTCGGACGGGCCCGGTTTCCCATTGCCCATTTGGAAGGAGCAGACGCAAGCAAGGTGAAAAAGAATACAACACAACTAAATTTGTTATTTTTTTTTTTTTAAAAAAAAACTTTGGAATAAACAGGACCACATATTCTCGTGCCCGCTTGGCTTTTACTTACACGCCTTGTGGCACCCTAGACGCTGCCATGCCAGCGACCATTAAGTGCGATAAGCGGCCAGTGTAATCTGATAGCATCTGCTGCAGCGTGACCTCAAGCGTGCGCGTACAGGCTCTCATGATGCGACTGAGGAGATGCGACAAAGGAAGAGAAGGAGAGCATCCTCCCACACCCCATAAGGGGATTGTATTTCGGATTCTCTCGCCCCCCAAAAAATGAAGAGCTATGTTTTGGTTCTTTCGCGAGCACAACAAGATCGTTCCTTCCGTTTACGAGTTCGACATGCACAATGTGACAAATTTGTGTCTAAACTCCGAGGGAGGAGCAATCCTTAGCAAGACGAAGGACCAACAAACGTTCCTTCCGTTTTCTGATAGGTAAACAAAGGTTGTCTTGGCCCCCCTTTTCATGGGCTTCCCCCTTGACGAACCTTTGGCGAACCTTTTTCTTTCACAATTATCATCACCACCATAAGCACCATCATCACCATCACAATCACCGCCACCGCAACATTAGTCATCGACATGTGTCAAAATGTGTTATTCTTGACGGCCGCCGTCTGGTGCGAGTAAGTGTTGATTATACAAGAAACGAGTTTTGTACCAGACTGCTCGGAAACTAACGGGGAGGCTAGTCGTTCCGTTTTCCTGCCGTCCCACGAATATACACAGTCCTATCGAATTGATCGCTTGCCTGCTTACGAGTGCTCGGCATGGGCGACTGAGGCCTTGAGATCGTCAACCTCGCCAACGGAAACATCAAACGCGTTGATATCGGTGGTCTTGAACTTGCGGGCAGGAACACGGCGCTCGAACAGCAGATCCATCTCGGCGAACGTGCGGCCCGAGGGCTCAGGAAGACGGAAGTAGTGGTACACGAGCATGAGAGCCGTGGTGCCGGCCCAGAAGAAGCCGGCATAGTTGCCCCAGTTCCAGGCCGTCGGGTTGATCATGTACGGCGTGAGGACGTTGGCGATGATCGCAACGACGTTAAAGGCAATCCGCGACAGAGCGACAGTCTTGACCTGCAGACGGCGCGTGGGCATTTCGGCGACCAGGGAGAAGGCGACAGTGCCGACCGAGAACTGGTAAAAGGCTGCCCAGACAATCATGAGCGCGCCCGTGGCCAGCGAACCAGCCGTCTTGTCCTTGGCGAGACCGACAAAGCCAATGGTGAGCAGCGTGACCATCAGGCCGAACAGACCAAAGACAAACAGCGTGCGACGGCCGACACCGCGGGCCATGAGAGCCCAGACGAAGAAGGCGCCGACCGTGTTGAGGCCGTACTGGCCGAGAGCAAAGTCATACGGCGCCGTGCCCGAGAGACCAGCCTGCTCGAAGAAGTAGGTCGAGTAGTTTGAGAACGCGTTGCCGGCCAGGTTCTGGGACACGAACAACATGCACGCGATTTCGGTGCGGCGCAGGTTGACGCCCTTGAAGCAGTCGAGATAGCTCGCGCCGGCATTCATATCCTGCTCGAGCTCGTTGGTGTGGCGCATCATGTCGACGGTCTCGGCCGCGTTGAACGAGGGGTCCTTCTTGGGGGACGTCAGCCGCAGAAGCGCTGCCCGGGCCTCGGCATAGCGGCCACGACGGACGAGCCACCAAGGCGACTCGGGTGCGAAATAAATCGAAAGAACCAGGGGCGGAATCCACATCCACTGCAGAGCATAGGGAATCCGGTAAGCCCACTCGTCGTCGCGGGTGAACATGCTGCGGATGACGCCAATGGAGATCAGCTGGCCGATACCCCAGCACGAGTTGCCCCAGGTGGTGAGGTAGCCACGAAGAGCCACGGGGCAGATTTCGGAGGCATACGAGATGGCGACTAGAGGGGAAAAGGGGAAAAGGGAAAAATGGGAAACAAGGGTCAGCTGCGGGTACGAGAGACATGATCATCTACAGCCCACTTCCTCCATGCACTTACTTGACATAAAAACGCCGAAACTAACGCCCGTCAGGGAATAACCAACCAGCAGAATCTTGACGTTCTGAGCACAAAAGAAGATGGTCACCATGCCGCACTGGTAGATCAGTGCCGACAAAATAACCAGGCGATAACCGAAGCGCTCGACACAGATACCCGTCAACAGAAGGCCAACAATCTGGCCGACCTGGGAACCGTTGGAGATAGCAGCCTGCCATGAGGCGGCGACCTGGTAGGTGCCGTCGTCCTGGAGGCTTCCGTACTTGCGGTTGAAGGGCGCAAAGGCATAAAAGTTGCCAACCATGGCGACAGTGAAGCCTTCCATGATGCAGCAGGTCGAGATGATGGCGGCCCAGCCAATAGCCTTGGGGTAGAGCCGGATGCCCTGCATCAGCGTCATGCTGTGCTCTTTGTCAGTGGCAGCCGCAGCATTGCGGACCATGTCGGCCTGTTCCTGCCGGGCATCGATGGGAGCGCTGACCGAAGTGCCGGTAGAAGCGTCGACGGGGGCGATGACGCCCGCGCCTTGTGTCTTTTCATCCATGATGGGTGATGCAGAGACCAAGACAGAGGCGAACAGAGCAAACAAGGACAAAGGATGGAGAAGAGATAAAGACAAGAAGACAAGAAACCAAGTGGAAGATGTGATGAGTTGAGATGGACTGGAGAAGAAGAAGAAGCCGCCAGAAACCAGAAATCAGAAATCAGAAATATGCTGAAAACTGGAGATGAAGCTCTTTTTATATATGATTTTCAGTCGAGGTCTTTTCACGAGTCTCACCGTCACTGGCTGGGGCATGTGCGAAGAGTAGTACTTGGTCGGTTTCCTTGTTTTGTCACTATTGTTCCCTTCCACTTCAATTTGCCTCGCTTTCGTGTTGCTCCCCCTTCTTCAGTTACGTTTACCCCAGTCTCCACGACTAGTCCCCCAGACCATTTCCTCCCCCGGACGGCATTGGAGAAGAGGGGGAAAGGGAAGGGGAATGGGGAAATGGGGAAGAAAGAAGGAGAACAGAAAGGAAGGACAAGGCAAAACGGACAGGGCGAAGGCCATGTGGGTCTCGGCGAACGTGGGACGAGGATTGTCGTGTGCCATTTCTCTCTTGTTTTCTTCTCTTTTTCTCTTTTTTTTTGCCCTTTTCCTTTTTTATTTCTTCGTGCGTTTTCCCCTTTTCGCGCAAGTTATTCCCTCGTGAGAATATGTCCGGCCCTTGCTCCACTAGTTCTTGTCCCATTCGGTCTTGTGTGGCGGCAATTGGAAGTGGAAAAAGTGGACGAAAGACGAAAGACGAAAGACGAAAGACGAAAGGCGGAACGGCACCAATACCACATTCTCACGCCAGCCAAATAAGTCCGGTCACCGGCCATCAACTTATACGCCGAACACTTGTCGGTGCTACTCGGAATTGTCGGCAATCGACAACCATTTTTGTTGAGATGATATAGTCCAACGATCATGGTCCTGGCACAACACTGGGGAAGAATATGCCTCGACTGTGTCGTATTCCTATACTGTGACCGAGTCAATTTCGGACACACCTAGGCTCCAACAACCTGACAGAGTTGTTCATTTCCATGGCACATACGGAGTAGTCGTGTTGTCAATAACGAGAAAGTGTCTCAACCCATTCTTCTTTGTGCGGATTCTGATATATTTTTGATTTGTTTTTGATTTCTTTATTCTGTGTCACACTGCTAGTCTATACAGTTTGTATTCCTCTTCACATTTTCTTTGCCTTCTCCTTTTATCATCTTCTCCTTCTTTTGTGAGCTACTGCTTCGGGCCATACCAGTCGTCAAAGCCAAGATCAAATCCCCACAGCGGCGTGTTGATGCGCTTGGCCTTGCCCGGCTGAGCAGCGAGCCCGTCGAGGATATTGACGTCGGCCTTGTCGAGCAGGACCAGCTGGCGGTGGTTATTGCTGATGCGCTCTTCACTCACAGACTTGGGCAGGACGACATCGCCGCGGTTGATGTGGTAGCTGATGAGGATGGTGGCAGGCGAGACGCCGTACTTGGTGGCCATGGCCTGGATGGCATCGTCCGAGGCGATGGGCGCACCCGTTGAGCCGAGTGGCGAGTATGCCTCCATCAGGATGCCGTGCTTGTGGCAGTAGTCCCTGAGCTCATGCTGAGGCAGCAGGGGGTGCAGCTCGACCTGGTTGACGGCGGGGACGACGGTCCAGACCTTTTCAAGCTCCTTCAGGTAGGGAACAGACCAGTTGGCAACGCCAATCGCGCGGACCTTGCCCGTCTTGTAGACCTCCTCCATCTGGCGCCAGGTGTCGCGCATATCCCACGAACGGTCGACGGCTCGGGTTCCGTCGGGGTTGACAGGCAGAAGGGGGTGGGACTCGTTCTGCGGAGGGGGGATACGCAGTTAGTTCTGGGTTTCTGTTATATGCGTCAAAGAGGGGAAGAGAGTGGAAATGACAAATCCATGGCCAACGTACCGGAACAAGACGGACGGGCCAGTGGATGAGATAGAGGTCGAGATAGTCGACGCCAAGGTTGGCCAGAGTCTTTTCAAGACCAGCTGCAGCATCGGGATGGTCTGTGTTCCACAGCTTGCTGGTGATGAAAATGTCTTTGCGAGGCACGCCGCTGTCGACGATGCCCTGGCCGACCTCGACCTCGTTGCCGTAGATCAGGGCGGCATCAATGTGGCGGTAGCCGTCCTTGAGGGCAAAGGCCACAGCCTTGCGGACCTCGCCCGGCTTTGCCTGCCATGTTCCTGGAGGAGCTGTTAGTATTATCCTGGGTGGGCAGAGTCTGCTTATTCCCTGGGGCTATACGCACCAAGGCCAACAGCGGGAATTTGGGCCCCTGTGTTGAGGGTGAAGTGCGTAGGAAGAGACATTGTGAGGAGAGTGGGAAGGTTTGGTTTTGATTTTGATTGGACCGTTGTCGAGTCTGATGTTGATTCTTGGGCCGACTTTTATTTCGAGATGTCTCCTAGAAGGGCCGACTGGCTTGGGGATGGAAAGATAAATGCGTCGTCAAGAAAGGGCGATAGTAGTTCACGAAGGTTGAGTGCGAGAATAATAGAAAAATCACACGAGGCACACTTTTTTTTTGGTTTTCTGGATGATCAGTAAATCCTCCAATGCGATTTTGTTCCGCTTGATATCCACACGTTGATGTTGCGGGTTTTCTGTCATTTGTTTTTCTCGTTTTTCTTGTTTTCGTCGTTTTTCTCAAAAAGGGTCGATGCGGAGGAAATAGCCAAAACAGGACCCTAAGTCGACGTCTCCCCATTGCAAAAGGCAACAATCTCCGGTTGCAGAAGACACAACACAGAATCCCGGACATGGCATTCCCGTGCCTGTTTCCAGATGCACGATGTCAACATGGATCAGGAGATGGAGATGGAGATAAAGATATCGGCCGGTGTTCCAGTGGAGACCGGAGATCGTCGTCTACGGCGGCTCGAGTGGTACTCCATAGGTCTGGATCCACTCTAACAAATATGTCCATCAGCAAATATCCCCGATGGGCCATCGGACATATTCACAGCCACTTTCCGGGCAACTTTGACGTCCACGTTTTGATTTTTGTTTCGTCATTTCGTCTTTTGAATGCCCGACTTACCGAACGGTGTGATATCATGTCAATGCGAGTCCTGGACGGAGCCTTCACGGAGATTCCCCTTCTGGAAGTCTGTCGGGGCCTGGTGATCTGGTGATATTTTGTCGGAAAACAGACAAAGGTCTAGTGTCTAGATTTGGTCATTTTCCCCGGAAACATGTAAATCTGTTGATGATGTGCGCTTGACACGCAAGACACTCAAGACACTCAAGACACTCAAGACACGCAAAGACACAGAGTGATAAATATCGAGAGCCCTGGTTCAGACGCAAGGATCGTCCGTTCATCATCGTCACCCCCATCATCACCGTCAATTTTTTTCTTCTGTCAATATTCAGCAAACACACACTGTTTGCCTCTCATCCATTTTATTGACATCCTTACACAACTTCCCTCCCACAATGGCCCCCAGCACAATCATTGACGAGACGGTGGCCGTGCCCGTGGTAACCAAAGGCCTAAACGGCGCGGCCAAGAAGCAGTATGCGGTCGAGCCCAACCCGCCTGTGGCCGACGACTACATGTACGATTTCAAGTACAACCACGAGCTGCCGACGCTCGACGTCCTGGGCGTCAACATTCCTGCGGACGTGAACCCGCAGAAAGAGGCCGAGGGAATTGTGGCCAGCCTCAGCAAAGCTCTGGGCTCGGGCGACGCCAACGGCTTTGCCGACCTGTTCCTCGAGTACGGTGTCTGGCGCGACAAGATTGCCTTCACGTGGGACTACCGCACGTTCAACTTCCAGTCGGCCATCCGCAAGGCGGCGACGGACCTTTTGGCCAACAGCCAGAACAAGGCCAGCAACTTTGGCTTCCTGACGCCGGCGCCCAAGATCGACAGACCCTACGCCGACTATGCCACGCTCCAGTTCATCATCAGCTTCGACACGGAGCTCGTCAAGGCCTCGGCCGTCATCAACGCCGTCCTCACCAAGAACGACGGCTGGAAGATCTACACGATGCACACCGTCGCCGAGGGTCTCCTCCACTACCCGGAGATCCCGCCCCAGGACGGCCACATGTCGGCCGACATTCCGTGGACGGCCCAGCGTGAGGCTGCCATTGACGCGGCCAACGACCCGCAGGTGCTGATTATCGGCGGCGGCCAGTGCGGCCTGAACCTGGCGGCGCGCTGCAAGTTCCTGGGGCTGCGCGAGCTGATTGTCGAGCGCGACGAGGTCGGCAACGTCTGGAAGAACCGCTACGAGTCGCTGTCGCTGCACATGCCGCACTGGCAGGACGACCTGGCCTACTTCCCCTACCCCAAGCACTGGCCGACGTACACGCCCGCCCAGAAGCAGGGCATCTACATGCAGTGGTACGCACACGCCATGGAGCTCAACGTGTGGAGCAAGTCGACGGTCGAGTCGGCCGAGCAGGACGCCGACGGCAAGTGGACGGTCGTCGTCAACAAGGGCGGCGTCGAGAAGCGCACGCTGCACCCGGCCCACGTTGTCATGGCCACGTCCCTCTGTGGCCTGCCCTCCATGCCCGAGATTCCTGGCATGAAGGACTACAAGGCCGGCATCATCCGCCACTCGACGGCCCACGACAGCGGCCGCGACTTTGTCGGCAAGAAGGTGCTGGTTGTCGGCACTTCGTCGTCTGGCTTCGACACGGCGTTCGACTGCTCGCGCCGCGGCATTGACGTCACGCTGCTGCAGCGCTCACCGACGTACGTCATGTCTCTCGAGCACTCGGCTCCCCGCAACATTGGCAACTATGCGCCCGACGCCAACGGCGACCGTCCTCCCCTCGAGGAGCAGGACCGCCTGTTCTTTGCTCTCCCCGTCGGCCCTGCCGAAGAGCTTGGCCGCCGCAACGCCAAGGTCCTCGAGGACCTGGACCACGATCTGCTCTCGGGCCTCAACAAGGCCGGGCTGCGGACGTGGCGTGGCCAGCGCGGCACCGGGAACGCGACTCTGGGCAAAACCCGCAACGGCGGGTTCTACTTTGAGGCCGGCGCCTGCGAGCACGTCATCAACGGCAAGATCAAGGTCGAGCCGGGCTACATCGAGAGGTTCACCGAGGACAAGGTCATCCTGAGCGGCGGCCGCGAGCGCCAGTACGACCTCGTCGTCTTTGCCACGGGCTTCACGCCGCTCAACGACTCCATCCGCCAGACGCTCGGCAGCACCATTGCCGACAAGGTCGGCCAGATCTGGGGCGTCGACGAGGAGGGCGAGTACCGGACCGCCTACCGCGAGACCGGCGTCAAGAACCTGTGGGTGATGGTCGGTTTCCTGCCCTATGCCCGCTTCCACTCGAAGCAGCTGGCCATGAGAATCAAGGCCCTGGACACGGGCATCTCGCCTCCTCCCTACAAGGCCTGAATTGGAGGAGGAGAACGAATAAAAGGAAGGAATATATGAAGACGGACACTAAGCCTGTTTTTTTTTTTTTTTTTTTTTTTTTTTTTTTTTTTTTTTTAATTTTTGTTATTTAAAGCGCCCATTAATTTTATAAAAAAAATAAAAATTAAACAAAAAACGGGTTTGGA
>WNYC01000044.1:0-31857 GCA_021396375.1 Sporothrix mexicana
TTTTTTTTTTTTTTTTTTTTTTTTTTTTTTTTTTTTTTTTTTTTTTTTTTTTTTTTTTTTTTTTTTTTTTTTTTAAAAAATTTTTTTTTTTTTTTTTTTTTTTTTTTTTTTTTTTTTTTTTTTTTTTTTCAAAAGAAAACAAACAAAATGATCAGTTTTCTGGTGCACAAGCAGCACGGAGTTTGTTTTCAAATTCCCGGAATTCACTTTTCGTGTCTCTTTCTATTTCACAATAATATTTCATACTCATTGTGTCTGCCGGCCTCCAACCACTCAGAGACAAACGGCATTCGGCGTTGTTGGCAATTTTATATCTTGTACAAATATGTATGACCCTCTTGTTCGGGAACCCTTCATCCAGCTTTTCGCCGTAGTTTTGTAGCGTTGCGCTCTATTTGAACTCCGCCGAGCCCCGGGGACCGAAGGATCCTCTTCACGCAGCACTTGCTTTGCAACTTACTCAGTCTTTCTGTGATTTCTCTCGGGTTGAAATCGACTGGCGGCGGTTGGAGTTTTGTGTGTTCCTCTTCCCCATTTCCCCCATGTTCTCCCCCTTCTTTCCCCTTCTTTTTGGGCCTTTTTGGGCCTTTTTGGGCTTTTTTGCCGTTATTTTAAGCATTTCTCGTGGGCACGGTGGGCTCCAAACGGGGCTGAGGTGAGTTTTCATGAGGTAATAGCGAGGTTGTTTACTCCCCTGAACTGCCCAAGGGGCCACTGAGAGCCAGTGTGTTTCCTGTTGCTTGCTCTTGTTTCCCGCCAGAAAATGGGAAAATGCACCCTAACGTTCCTGGTGCTCCTTCCTCCGTAATTACTCCGCAATAGCTTGTTTTCGACGTCTTTTGCACGACACATTTTGGTGTGTATTGTGTATGCCCGGACGGCAATAGCCAACTGCGGCAGAGGCAAATAATATTGTGCCAAAAAGTTGAGGGTCGTTGGTCTTTCTCAAGGCGGGACCCGCCCGCTAATTCGTTTCCCCCCTCTGTATTGTGAAAAAGACGGCTATGTGGCCTGAAGGTTCATCGCCTCTTTTTTGCGGCGTAACCTTACATTCGGGGAAAGTAGGAAGACACCGAGATTCAGTGACTGGTCCTTTGTGTTCTCGAGGCTTTTAATTCTATGGGCGGGCTCTAGAAGCACGAATAGTAATGTGGGGTTTAGGTGAGACAAAAACGCCCGGCCCAGGGTCAAACAATTGAACTCTTGTTGACAACCAAATTGATTTCAGCTCTTGCCCTGAACGCCACCAAATGATTAGGGCTTGCAAGGGCATCAACCAAGATTTGGGAATGCACATTTGGAGTATTTTGTGTGAATGCAAATATTGTGTCGGAGTAGTATTTTTGTTCCAAGAGATCAAAAGGGTGACAAGAAAGAAAAATGAGGCTGTCACATCCGTTATTTTTTTTTTCTTTTTTTGGCCGACTTCGGCCAATTTTTTTTTAGTCCAAATCGTAGCGACATCTTTTGGAAACCGCCGAAAGGGTATCAATCACATACTTCGTAGGCTCAAACAGACCAACCTACATGATATTTGCTCGATACGACAGAAGGCAAAGTACCCGCGCGCGTCGTCGCCGCTGCGGAAACCCCACCCTCCAGTGTAGAAAGGGGGAGAACAGCACAATGCTGGTGCGGACGATTTCGGAAGAGGCTTGCATCTGGAAAGACCAAGGCAAGGACGAGACCGATGCTCTTGTAGCCTGTGAATTTGCGGAAACGCAGGCTTGGATGGAGACGAAGGCAAGAGACAATGGACTTGGAGCTCGGTTTTCGCCTGCCGACCTGGCCTCTCATTTCTATTAGCATTTTCTGTTTGCCCATCGTAACTCTGGGACTCGTCTAGGTTGTGCGAAGAGAATGCACCCCGTCCAAAGTGCATTGGAATTGCGACGTTTGTACTTCCTCGTCCACCAACGGCGTTGTTCCAAGCTGCGCCTGTCGCCGCCCGCCGGCCCGCAAGATCCCGCCCCATACCTGCCTGTATTTGACAAAGATGCTGTCTTATTCGTGCCCAGGAAGGACCGCTCTTTCCACGAAGATACAGGGACGTTGTTATACATTGCGAGAGACGACATCACGACCAGAATTCAGCGTCCACCTCTGTATTTATGTATTCTCTTGGCGACGTGCCGTGTCTTCACCTCGCGGGTGTGAACGGCTGCATGCCACGGCCATCACGAGTTTCCTTGCCGTTCTCAGCCTGCGGTGAGGGATTCTGGGCGTTCCGGGTGTATCGTCTCTGGTTTCTGGGTCTTGCTGTACTCTTTCATGGCCCTTTTTGGATTTTTGGGGGTACACGGAATTGACACGTCGTATGCAACCCCCACACAAGCAGCGCGGCCTGGCGGAGTCATAACAGCAGTTTGTTGGTTTGCGCGCTGCAATATGTACTTCAAAGGGGCGTGTAAATGCAGTAAATGCAATGCAGGCGAGATCAGTGTCGCTCCTTCCCTGTCTGCGTTTCTCTGCCTGTAACCCGCAACTTGTGCATGCCTGCAGGGAAGGAACGAGGATGTGAAGCGCACGCCTGTGGTGCAGTAGCGGGGACAAACCTTGCAGGTAAGACTTTGCAGTGAGCGGCTGACGGAGTTTCTGGCCAACAAACCACCCTCGGCCGTATTTTTTCTTCAGTTTTCGTTGTTTTCGTGTTGACATCCAATATCATCCAAGGGGAAATGGAGGCGCGCTGACCGCTAGCCCGCCCCTCACCCTTCTTACCCCGAGGCACCAAATCGTCTGTGCGTCGGGACAGATCTACCAGATAGACGCTACAGAAGCATGGACACCTCGCCACTTGCCAACCCCTGCTGTGAGATGGGTTTACGAGTCGAAAAAAGAGCCAAAAGAGACCTGGAGGGCCTCTCGCAACGTGCGTCGTCATCTTCTTGTACATGTAAGGATTAAGCTGGACGTCGTATTTGGTTGCTTTTTGGTGGTGTTTGGTGGATTTGGAGGGGCTCGGTGGGCTCTTTCCTGCAGTAGGGCCAGGTCACTCTTGCCTCAAAAGGTCCCATGGGTGTTTTGGTGCTGTAGACCCCCCACATGCCTCGCTGTCATTCTCGCTCTCTTTTTGCGCGCAAAGATACTTCTGAGTCGACTTGGTCCGGTCGTTCTTTCCCCCTTCCATCTGTCCATTTTCCCCTCTTTTTTCAGTTGTCTGTCAAGCTTGTTCCTAGATGGCGCCGTGGGAAAGGGCGACCGACTCGCCCCCCATCTCGTTGGCCCGAGATAAGGTAGAAAGAAGGCTGCATCGTCCCAAAATGGTAGTCGCTGATAGGCTGGCTCCGGCAGTTTTCTGTTGATGATTCTTTTGGCAATCGCCAACTGACGTATCAACGTGCAGCTAAGTCGCGAGGCGAGACGAGGCCCCAACTCGACTACCAATTCCGCCCTATTTTCCTTGGGACCTCTTGGCTTGTCCCCTTTCTCTCTCTCTCTCTCTCTTTTTTTTTTTTTCTTTTCTTTTTTTTTTCTCGTTTTGTCTCGTTTCGTTTCTGCACTTTCATGTTCAAAAACCGTCCCCAGCGTTCCACTGCAGCACCAATGCACGAAACGCATGGCTGGCCTCCATACCCTTGCCGGAATTCAGATGTCCTATTGGCCAGCCTCCTTTTTGCGCTGTCGAGTCTATTGGGCGATGGAAACCTTAAGGCCTTTTATCGGTACGTGGTTGGTCGAGGCTGACAGGATATTGGGAAGAAGGACAAGGTATGAAGACGAGACAAAAAGGCGACCACGACCAGATGAAAAGGACAGGAGGAGGACTCGGCCAGACTGGACCGGTGATTTCAAATGAAAAGGACCGCCGTCTGGAAACCAATACGCCCGGCACAGATGCTGGATTTTATGAGTGTTGTGTCTCACACCGACTTGCAAGAGACGAGAGAAAAAAGACAACCAAAAAGGCAGGGCTACAAAACACAAAGAACATCAGCGGGAATTACGGGCAACTCGTACGAGATCTGAGGACAGAGAAATGTCTCAAAATGCACATTGTGTAGCGCCAAATCATAGCGCTGTTCTTACATGGAGAGCAGATTGTTGAGATAAAGAAAGAACGAAAAGGGAAGAGGAAGACAATAGACGACAACGCATTTTCTTTCCCGGCGATTTCGTCTCGCTGTCCGCACTCCGTACTCCCGTAACCCACCCAAACTCGCTGACGACTGCCTGGCTTCGGTTCTCGCTGGGTGAGATGCGAGACTTGAGAGCAGTAGCGCCAAGGAGGATCCTCTGGCTTGAATTTGGCCCCGACGTTTTGGTCTCGTTTTCGTCCTTGTCGTTTCAACCGGCAATAATATATTCACACACTAACGAGGTACTTGCACAAGTAGCCGTAGGAAATCCTGGTCGATGAATTAGGGAGTAAATAGTGTGCTATTCTATGCATGAAGAGGCGACATCGGCTGCTCTTTCTCCTAACCTTTCCTCCTGTCTTTGAAAAGTAGCACCGCTGATTGGCCGGGAAAGAAGCAAAAAGTGACAGTGAAAGTCAAGATTCAGGGCTCAGGGCTCATTCACTATATTTTTCGTTCCCCCCCCCCCCCCCAAATCTACTCACCATCTCCCCGAAGAAAAAGGAATAATTTCCTTTTCGGGAGCTTTCACTGCAGGCAGCGAATGAAATGGACTGAACTGTATGCAGCCCCCCTGCCGAGACATCTTGTCTCTCTTTGTTTTCTTCCTGGTGGGAAGCCTGGAAGCCAACCCCCCGCCAACTGCAGATTCTCTCACACTCTGACGCTGTCTGTTTCTTTCTTTGGGCACACTTTCGTTCCATTCTTCGTCCATCCCCTGTCAATTTCCCCAAACGGTGTGGGGTATTTTCCATTCGATGTGATACTGACGGGTGTAAAAAAAGTAAATACGGCGTCGGATTAATACGTCGTAAAAAAGAAGGAACCAGTACATCCAAAAACTTACCTCCGACACAGGAAGGTGATTTTTTATTTTGTGCGTGAGATCCATCCGGTGTGGCAGTTCCTGTTCATTTTCATGACCCCCTTCATCTTTTTTCCTTGAAATCAGTACGCAAGATGAGAGACAAGCCTTTCTTGGCGGGATCGCGGTCCTACGGGACCTTTTGTGCGCTTTGGCTCTGTTGTTCCCTATATTTCGCCTCTCGTCGCCAACCCCCCATGCTGATCTCTTGCTAACCCCCAAACAAAATGGAAGAAGCCACAAACACAAGAAAATACAGAGACCCAGAAACACAGAAACACAGAAACATAGAAACACAGAAACACAGAAACACGGCATGCCAAGCCTGTACGTACGACGTTCTCATATGCCCTCAACTCACTGATCAATGATCGTCAATTGGCACCGGCGACTGGCCCGTCACCGTATTTTCGATTTTCGAATTCATTTCCAGGTCGTATGTGCGAGTGAACGCATCGGGCATAATGGCATTGTGTTGCTGCGTGTTTATTTATGACATCAACTTACTCCGTACTGTGTTTTATTGGGCATTGGCCACCCACAGCTTGCAGGCAAAGAAGCCTTATTCTGACCCCTGCCAGCCACCGTCTTCTTTTTCTTTTTCCTCTTTCCATGCTGCCCTCTTTCTGTCTTTTTTGTTGACTATTCCTTCAAACTGCTGCACGGCGTCAGAGTGGCCCAATCTGGCTCGCCGCCCACCCATCACTCCGCAGTCAAGCAGAATGAGCACTCACTCACGGACGTTGTTTCCCTTGTTTCGTACCCTACCCTTTCCTGGTTGGGGCCTTGCTGGATGCTCATCTGCTCCGCAGTCGGGAAGTTGTCTCTTCCCAGTCTCTCTTTCCCTCTGATACCGATTGACCTGTCATACCAATGTTGAGAAATCATGTTGAACAATCACATGACTCGCGAATTTTCTGTATCTTTCTTCTGTTGACATCACACGTTTGCGCCCCCTGCTGGACTGCCTGACTGCCCACATTGTGTCCTGATTTTGGGCCTGGCAATGCCTGCGGGAAATGGGCAATGGGCAGATCGTCTGTCCCAATGCAACTCCATCTCCAATTGCCTCTCTGGGTGTTTTCTACGGACCGCTGTTTTACCGAAAACGCGCAACTACATATGTACTGTCAGACCGAGCCAGGGACTGGTCGGCGCCCGTTGGCGTGTTTTATGGATTTCAATGGTCGCTGCCCTGGTTTTTTTTTTTTTTTTTTTTTTTTTTGTCTGGCCTGGCATCAGGCCCCGCGCACCTGGCGGTTGGTCGCTCCTGCTGCCGACTTACACAAACTCGCTAGCGCGGGACCACGGGCGGTTCTGGTCTTGGTAGGGATTCCAGGGAAGGAAACGAGCTGCCTGTCGGTTGTCTCGCCCTTTCCTCCCCACTCCTACGCTGCTCCTTTTTGCCTTTTGGCTCACTGACACCTTCCCACATGCTTTTTGGCCTGTTTCTCTTTTTTTTTTTTCTCCCCTCAATTTTTTTTGGTCTCGTTTCCTACAGACAATTTAGTGACCCCTCTCTCCGATTTTATCAATTCCCCGTCTCTGACTCGCCAGCAACCTCGTGCTTGTAGCCTCCACCTTACAGCCCTCTCCGAAAGCTAAAAGCCTGCTCCGACACCGTTCGACTTTTCGGGATGCACCAATCTCATCACACCAAAATGGCCCATCCGTCTGCTCTTTCCCTCTTTCCTCTCATTCCCTGCCTCCTTTTTCGCTCTTGCCTTCTTCTGAAATACCCCCATTCAGAGAAAGCAGCCAATCTACCCACCATCCTGAGAGTAGCTTCCCATCCCCCCCTCTGTAATACTTGTAGTCTGCAATAGTCGTAATAGGTGTTCGCCTCTTGGTTCCTTGGTGGTCCCTCGCTCTTTCCCACATACGCTCGTCCGTTCTTGTTGTTGGCGGTCCATCCCATATAAGCACCACCTTCGCCCCCCTTCCCTCTATTTTCTGTTTTCCTTTCCCTTTCTTTTTTCTTTTCTTCTTTTCTCTTCTTCTTCTCTTTTTTTCTCCCCCCCCTTTTACTTCTTCCTCCCCTTTCGCCAGCTTTTCCCAGCCTGCTCATGCATTCTGCTTTTGCTGTGTGATTATATACCCAATTCGGAAATATCGTGATACCAGCGTCTCTACGAAAATAAACACCGTCCTGCCGCATTTTTGCCGCCCCCCCAAAAGCGTTTGTTTTACTCGTCGTTCGACGAGCAAGAAAAAAAAGGTATGTTTTTATATGTGAAGTAGGGGCAACCAGCACAGCAAACAAGCTTCCAACGGCATTTCTCAGTCGTTTCTCCTCACATCTCATCACCACGTTTCGTTTTCCTGTGTTCCTACTCTCCTGTATTCCCCAATTATCTTGTACCGGACGAAGAGACGACGAGACATTCGACAATGCCATTCGGAACGATGGGAACAGTCCCGGACCTTTGCGGGCAACGCTCTCCTGAGTGAGCCTGGCTCATCTGGCCGGCCAAGCGGCTTCGCAAATTTGCTCTTTGCGATTTCGCTCCCCTCTCATTCCCTCCTTGCGCCAATCGCCATCTGTCGTCACCTCGCGGCTGTTGGAGAACCAGAGTCTTCATTTGACCATTTTTTCTCTGGAACACAAGGCAACAAGCACGAGGGCCAAGTGACGCACAAGAATATGAGGGCGCACAGCAGAAACGGGCGCATGTGGTCTGGACGCCGGAGAAGAGACGAGAGTCGACTGCGCAACCTGGGGCAGCACAATTCCCATCGCCAAGGCCGGTGGCCACCGGCAGCGACGACCACAAAGACACAAAATCACAAACATCACCAGAGTCGCCAATCCCTCCACACGCAACGGGACACAGCAGAAGCGCAAGTTCGCGAGAACACGTCTCTTAGCCAAGGCAACTGCAACCAGGGCAGCACCAGCCGCATCCAGCCAAGGAAAAGCCAATTGCTCCCAAAAATCCACTGGCAAGGGAATCGCGACCGAGGGCTACACCACACTATCATGAACCACGAGCTCTCTTTTTTTCATTTTCACATCTGGCTCGTACTCCTCTTTCCCCGTTACCCCGTCATTATTGGCAGGGGTTCAGAGGGTCGTGAAATTGTGGCCAACCCTTTTTCGCGCTTTTCTCCCTTTTCTGCCACTTTCTGTGGTCGTCTGCGGCACATTTCCTCATCTCTCGGAAAATCCCACCCCCCTCTTCTCTCTACCTTTGAGAGCCTCTGATCCTCGGATCCTCTGGGCCTCTGACGCACACTTTTTCCTACAAGGCTAGTGATGTCAGTATCACTGATCTTTTGTGGGGGGAGGGGTGGCTATTGGGCGGTTGCAGTGTTGCAGGAAACGATGGCACCCGAGAATCGCAAGCAAAAATTGGCCGGCACGCCTCTTAATTCGCTCTTTCCGCGTTTGCGCGCGCAATCGTCGCAGTCTTCGGTTTTTGGGGTGTGCTTTTTGTGTTGGGGGATTTGCGGTGCCTTCCATTGGCTGTCGTCATAATCGCCATCCCGCACTTTCTTCATTTGCCAGAAGGCAGGAGCGATGGTGTTGTTTACTCATGGAAAAGGGGGAGCGGCGACAAATGGAAGGAGCGAGCAGCGACGAGCAACTCAACAAAAACGGCATCTCGAGAAAGAGGGGCATTTTCCCTTTCTCACATGTTATCTTCTGCCTCACTTTTTTTGCTCCGTTCTCGCGCTGCCTTTTCGTTTTCTTTTGCGGCGCTTTTCCCCACAACGTCTGAAACCAGCAATCGCAGGCTTTCTTTTGAGTCTCTTTCACCAAAGCGTCTTCCACGCCTTCTAAGACAGGGCGGAGTGAACTGTCAGGACCCTCTCACCCTGTTCTCTCCGAAAGCCACTGCGCCCCCAAAAACCACACCTAAAGCGCACCAAAAAGGCACCAAAGACGGCCAGAATGACTCCAAACAGCCAGGCTGCTGACTCCGGCCCAAAAGTGGTCGTGGGCAACCGAGCTTGTTCTCTTTGGCCGCTCTTTGTTTGCCACTGGCATGGGAAATGGGAAAATTACAGCCCTTGTCATTGGCTAGTTCCTTCCTCGCTCTGTCTCTTGGTCGAGACCTTGCGATTTTCGTCTTAGCTTTTCCTCTCACATCGTCTCGACTGTCTCTTGTCTTGTCTTTTATGTCTTTTTTGTCATTTTTATCGTTCTCTTCTCTTTTCTCTCCTTTTCTTCCCTCACTTTTCCACTTCCTTCACTTCTGTCCACATCCACTGAATTCACTTGCCACGGTTCGACGTTGTCAATTCTCCAATCTGCCGCCTTATCATCTCTGCTGCAGATTCACGGCTGCTTGTTACCTTTACCCCCACATCCAGTCTCCAGACCACTATCTGCTATCAGTTCCCCCAGTGTAACTCGCCAATCACGTCACACCTCACTTCTCTTGCCCTTGAGAGACTTGCCAGTCGAGTTATATAGCTTGACGATTGTTTGCGCTCTTCTTTTGTTTTTCTTTTCCCCTCTATTTTCATCACTTTTTTGGTTTCTTTTTCTCTCTTTTTTTGCCCGGTTATTAAAACTTGCCTTTCAGATACCTCAATCGGCTTGAGCTGCATTCCCAGCTTCCGAGGCCACCGACCCCCTCCCTCAACGACAAAATCCCCCCGTGCCGCTTCCCGGTTTATAAACAACAGGCTTGCCTAGCATGGGCGTGACGGCCGATTTCGACGACCGGAAAATCCACAACGACGCCGAAGCCGAGCCCTACATTCCCTATGAGTACCAGACGGAGAACAACGGCTCCTGGGCCGGTGCTCTGCCGGTGAAGCAGTATGTTTTTTTTCCTGAATTTCTGCCGAAAAAATATGTCCCCTCCAGATTTGTGCCCAAACTAACATATCCAGGGGTCTGTACGATCCCAGCCTCGAGAAGGATGCCTGCGGTGTCGGCTTCGCCTGCCACATCAAGGGCGTGCCGAGCCACAAGATCGTCAGCGATGCTCGCAACCTGCTTTGCAACATGACCCACCGTGGCGCCGTGGGTTCGGATGCTCGCGATGGTGACGGTGCCGGTGTCATGACCTCGATCCCCCACAAGTTCTTCGTCAAGAACTTTGAGCGCGAGGTCAACATCGTCCTGCCGCCCCCCGGCCAGTACGCCGTCGGCAACTTGTTCTTCAAGCCCGACCCGGAGACCCTGCAGGAGTCCAAACGGCAGTTGGAAGAGATTGCCGAGTCGCTGGGCCTGCGCGTCCTCGGCTGGCGTCAGCCCCCGGTGGACTCCACGCTGCTTGGCCCTGCCGCCAAGTCGCGCGAGCCCATCATCCTGCAGCCCTTTGTCGTCCTGCAGTCAGCCTATGGCTCCGGTGTGACACCCGCCTCGACCGACGCCGAGACCTTTGACGAGCGCACGTTCGAGCGCCAGCTGTTTGTGCTGCGCAAGCGTGCCACGCACACCATTGGTCTGCACAACTGGTTCTACCTCTGCTCCCTGTCCAACAAGAACATTGTCTACAAGGGTCAGCTCGCCCCCATCCAGGTGTACCAGTACTACCACGATCTGGTCAACGCCGACTACGAGGTGCACTTCGCCCTCGTCCACTCGCGCTTCTCCACCAACACCTTCCCGTCGTGGGATCGTGCGCAGCCCCTGCGCTGGGCCGCCCACAACGGTGAGATCAACACCCTGCGCGGCAACAAGAACTGGATGCGCGCCCGTGAGGGTGTCATGCAGTCTGACGTTTTTGGCGAGGAGCTCGAGCAGCTGTACCCCGTGGTCGAGGACGGCGGTTCCGACTCGGCTGCCTTTGACAACGTCCTGGAGCTGCTGACGATCAACGGCGTGCTCTCGCTGCCCGAGGCGGTCATGCTCATGGTCCCCGAGGCCTGGCAGGGCAACCAGCACATGGACCCCAAGAAGGCCGCTTTCTACGAGTGGGCTGCGTGCCAGATGGAGCCCTGGGACGGCCCGGCTCTGTTCACCTTTGCCGACGGCCGCTACTGCGGCGCCAACCTCGACCGTAACGGTCTGCGCCCCTGCCGTTACTACATCATGGACGACGACCGCATCATCTGCGGTTCCGAGGTCGGCACCATCCCCGTCGACCCTGAGCGGGTCCTCATCAAGGGCCGTCTGCAGCCCGGTCGCATGCTGCTTGTCGACACCCAGGCTGGTCGCCTGATCGACGACAAGGAGCTCAAGGAGGCCGTCTCGAGCCGCCAGGACTTCCGCTCGTGGCTCGACAAGGAGCTGATCACGCTCCCTGCTGTGCTCCAGAAGTTCGAGGACGACAAGACCGTCGAGCTGGCCCCCAAGCCCTCCGACGCCAGCGTCCAGACCGACCCCTTCCTGCAGGCCTTTGGCTACACCTACGAGCAGGTCAGCCTGCTGCTTGCCCCCATGGCCTCGGACGAGAAGGAGGCTCTGGGCTCCATGGGCAACGACGCTCCCCTGGCCTGTCTGGCGGATGCTCCTCGTCTGCTGTACGAGTACTTCCGCCAACTGTTCGCGCAGGTCACGAACCCGCCCATTGACCCCATCCGCGAGTCCATTGTCATGTCGCTCGAGTGCTACGTCGGCCCCCAGGGCAACCTGCTCGAGATGGACGCCTCGCAGTGCGGCCGTCTGCTGCTGCCCAGCCCCATCCTGTCGATCCCCGAGTTCAACTCGATCAAGAACATTGCCACGCAGTACCCTGCCTGGACGGTCAAGACCATCGACCTGACCTTCCCCAAGAGCGAGGGCGTTGCCGGCTACATTCGCCACCTCGACGAGATCTGCAACGAGGCCACGGCTGCCATTGAGAACCACGATCGCATCATTGTCCTGTCCGACCGCAACACCTCGGCCGACCGCGTTCCCGTCTCGGCCCTGCTGGCCTCGGGTATGGTCCACCACCACCTTGTCAGCAACAAGTGGCGTTCGCTGGCGGCCCTTGTCGTCGAGACCGCCGAAGCCCGCGAAGTGCACCACATGTGCGTGCTGCTCGGCTACGGCGCCGACGCCATCAACCCCTACCTGGCCATGGAGTGCATTGTCAAGCTCAACCGCGAGAAGCTGCTCAA
Organism: Sporothrix mexicana; assembly: GCA_021396375.1. NCBI lineage: Eukaryota > Fungi > Ascomycota > Sordariomycetes > Ophiostomatales > Ophiostomataceae > Sporothrix > Sporothrix mexicana. The sequence goes on from WNYC01000044.1 coordinate 11,950, forward strand.
GGTCAAGCTCAGCGACGACCAGCTGATCCAGAACTACAAGCACTCGTGCGACGGCGGCATCCTCAAGGTCATGAGCAAGATGGGCATCTCGACCCTGGCCAGTTACAAGGGCGCCCAGATCTTCGAGGCGCTTGGTGTCGATGACGAGGTCGTCGACCGCTGCTTCAAGGGCACGGCCACGCGCATCAAGGGCGTCAACTTCTCGCTGATTGCCGAGGACGCCTTCCGCTTCCACGAGCGCGGCTTCCCCTCGCGCCAGACCACCATCATCCCGGGTCTGACCGAGTCCGGCGAGTACCACTGGCGTGACGGTGGCGAGGCGCACATCAACGACCCGACGTCCATTGCCAACATCCAGGACGCCGTGCGCACCAAGAACGACAAGTCGTACGAGGCCTACTCGCGCGCCGAGTACGAGTCGATCAAGGCCTGCACGCTGCGCGGCATGCTCGACTTCAAGTTCGACGAGTGCACCCCCGTCCCCATCGACCAGGTCGAGCCCTGGACCGAGATTGTGCGCCGCTTCTGCACGGGCGCCATGTCCTACGGTTCCATCTCCATGGAGTCGCACTCGACGCTCGCCATTGCCATGAACCGTCTCGGCGGCAAGTCCAACACCGGCGAGGGTGGCGAGGACCCGGAGCGTTCCGAGGTCATGGCCAACGGCGACACCATGCGCTCGGCCATCAAGCAGGTCGCGTCCGGCCGCTTCGGTGTCACCTCGGCCTACCTGGCCGACTCGGACGAGCTCCAGATCAAGATGGCCCAGGGCGCCAAGCCCGGTGAGGGCGGTGAGCTGCCCGGCCACAAGGTCTCCAAGTCGATTGCCCGCACGCGCCACTCGACCCCTGGTGTCGGTCTGATCTCGCCCCCGCCCCACCACGACATCTACTCCATTGAGGATCTGAAGCAGCTCATCTACGACCTCAAGTGCTCCAGCCCGCGCTCGCGTGTTTCCGTGAAGCTTGTGTCTGAGACCGGTGTTGGCATTGTTGCCTCGGGTGTCGCCAAGGCCAAGGCCGACCACATCCTGATTTCCGGCCACGACGGTGGTACTGGTGCCTCCCGCTGGACTGGTATCAAGTACGCCGGTCTGCCCTGGGAGCTGGGTCTGGCCGAGACCCACCAGACGCTGGTGCTCAACGACCTGCGTGGCCGTGTCGTCGTCCAGACCGACGGCCAGCTCCGCACTGGTCGCGATGTCGCCATGGCCTGTCTGCTCGGTGCCGAGGAATGGGGCTTCGCCACGACTCCCCTGATCGCCATGGGCTGTATCTTTATGCGCAAGTGCCACCTGAATACCTGCCCTGTCGGTATCGCCACTCAGGACCCCGAGCTGCGCAAGAAGTTCAAGGGCACCCCCGAGCACGTCATCAACTTCTTCTACTACATTGCCAACGAGCTGCGTGCCATCATGGCCAAGCTTGGTTTCCGCACTGTCAACGAGATGATTGGCCACGTCGAGGTGCTCAAGGTCCGCGACGACATCAAGTCCAAGAAGATGCAGAACATCGACCTGTCTCTGATCCTGACCCCGGCCCACAAGCTGCGCCCGGGTGTCGCCACCTTCAACGTCCGCAAGCAGGACCACAAGCTGTACGTCCGCCTCGACAACAAGCTCATCTCCGAGGCCGAGCTCACGCTCGACAAGGGCGTGCCCTCGCGCATCGAGTGCGACGTCATCAACACCGACCGTGCCATGGGTACCTCGCTCTCGTACCACATCTCCAAGCGCTACGGCGAGGCCGGTCTGCCCACCGACACCGTGCACGTCAACATCAAGGGCTCGGCTGGTCAGTCGTTCGGTGCCTTCCTGGCCCCTGGTGTCACGCTGGAGCTCGAGGGTGATGCCAACGACTACGTCGGCAAGGGCCTGTCCGGTGGTCGCCTGGTGATCTACCCGCCCCGCTCGGCTGTCTTCAAGGCCGAGGAGAACATCCTGATTGGCAACGTCTGCTTGTACGGCGCCACCAAGGGTACCTGCTTCTTCCGCGGTGTTGCTGCCGAGCGTTTCGCCGTGCGCAACTCGGGTGCCACGGCCGTCGTCGAGGGTGTCGGTGACCACGGTTGCGAGTACATGACGGGTGGTCGCGTTATCATTCTGGGCAGCACCGGTCGCAACTTTGCGGCCGGTATGTCTGGTGGTATCGCCTACATCCTGGACGTCAACAACGACTTCCTCGGCAAGCTCAACACGGAGATGGTCGAGGCGTCGGGCGTTGAGGATCCCGAGGACATTGCCTTTGTGCGTGGCCTGATCGAGGACCACCACCACTACACCGGCTCCGAGCTGGCCGCCCGCATTCTGGTCGACTTCAACCGCGCCCTGCCCCGCTTCATCAAGGTCCTCCCCGTCGACTACAAGCGTGTCCTGGCTGAGGAGGCCGCCAAGGCTGCCGAGGCCAAGCGCGCCGAGTACAACCTGCCCGCCATCAAGGAGGCCAAGGAGGATGCTCCCCCGGCCCCCAAGCCTGCTGCGTCATCTGCCGGCGCCCTCCAGGATCTCGAGGACAGCGTTGGCGACCACGCCGCCGACAAGAAGAAGAAGGCGCTTGTGCTCGACAAGACCAAGGGCTTCATGAAGTACCACCGCCGCTCGGAGAAGTACCGCTCGGCCAAGACCCGCACCAAGGACTGGGCCGAGCTGTCCAGCCGTCTCGACGAGGACGAGCTCAAGTACCAGTCGGCCCGCTGCATGGACTGCGGTGTTCCCTTCTGCCAGTCTGACACCGGCTGCCCCATCTCCAACATCATCCCCAAGTGGAACGAGCTGGTCTTCCAGAACCAGTGGCAGGATGCTCTCAACCGCCTGCTGATGACCAACAACTTCCCCGAGTTCACGGGCCGTGTCTGCCCCGCCCCCTGCGAGGGTGCTTGCGTCCTGGGCATCAACGAGGACCCCGTCGGCATCAAGTCGATCGAGTGCGCCATCATCGACCGCGGTTTCGAGATGGGCTGGATGGTTCCCAAGCCTCCTCCCGTCCGCACCGGCAAGAAGGTTGCCATCATTGGTTCCGGCCCGGCCGGTCTGGCTGCTGCCGACCAGCTCAACCGTGCTGGCCACTCCGTGACTCTGTACGAGCGTGCCGACCGCCTGGGTGGTCTGCTGATGTACGGCATTCCCAACATGAAGCTCGACAAGCGCATTGTCAAGCGCCGCACGGACTTTATGGCCGCCGAGGGTGTCGTCTTCAAGACGGGCGTCGCCATTGGCGAGGAGATCAAGCTCATGGACCTCAAGGCCGACAACGACGCCGTCGTCATCGCCACGGGCGCCACTGTCGCTCGTGACTTGCCCATCCCCAACCGCAACCTGGAGGGCATCCACTTTGCCATGGAGTTCCTGCACAAGAACACCAAGTCGCTGCTCGACTCGGAGCTGACCGACAACACGTACATCTCGGCCAAGGACAAGCACGTCGTGGTCATTGGTGGCGGTGACACGGGCAACGACTGTATCGGCACGTCGCTGCGCCACGGCGCCAAGTCCATTGTCAACTTTGAGCTGCTGCCCCAGCCGCCCAACGAGCGTGCCCGCGACAACCCGTGGCCGCAGTGGCCCCGCATCTACCGTGTCGACTACGGCCACACCGAGGTGCGCCAGCACCTCGGCAAGGACCCCCGCGAGTACTGCATCATGTCGGACAGCTTTGTCGATGACGGCACCGGCAAGGTCAAGGGCATCAACACCCAGCGCGTCGAGTGGACCCGCTCCGCCAGCGGTGGCTGGGACATGAAGAAGATTGAGGGCTCCGAGCAGTTCTTCCCTGCCGACCTCGTCCTCCTGGCCATGGGTTTCCTGGGCCCCGACGCCCGCGTTCTCGGCGACGAGATCGAGAAGGACGCCCGCAAGAACGTCAAGACCCCTGCCGGCCAGTACTGCACCAACGTCCCCGGCATCTTTGCTGCTGGTGACTGCCGTCGTGGCCAGTCCCTTATTGTCTGGGGCATCAACGAGGGCCGCCAGGCTGCCCGTGAGGTCGATCTGTTCCTTGAGAAGTCGACCTCGCTGCCCGTCACTGGTGGTATCATCAAGCGCACTGCCGAGGAGGTTCTCGGCACCGCATAAGCGGAGCCCCGCTGACAGAGCTGACAAGACTGTTTTGTTATCTCTTTTTGACTTTTTGTCTTTTTTGTCTTTCTGTCTTTTTGTCATTTTGTGCATTTTGCTTTCTTTTGTCTGATTTTTGTCTGATTTATGTTCTTTACCCATGGTGTATTCGGAAACGGGAGGGGGCAATTTGCAGTCGGGAGGTTTCCCCGTGCTTGCTATGCATTTTCCACGTCTGTTGATTCATTCTGCATTTGCGTCTTTTGTTTTTGTTTTGTTCTTCACTTTCTGTCTCCTGTCCTGTTATGTTTGATGATTTTCTGATTTTATGTACATACGAGTCTCCTTGATAGTTTACTACAAAAAACATTGTAAATTCAAATGCCTGCAGAAAACGAGTGACATGTCAACAAACTAACTTTTGCCTTGTGACCGTCCGTAATCCATGGTATCCATCTATAGATATATTGTCTCAGTAAAGACTACTTATACTCTTACGGTACTTAAGATGTAGCACTTATTCCTTTTTTCACCTTGTCCATGTGGCCAACCCGGCTGTAAAACAAGCTCGACAACATGGTTTCGTCCATCGGCACGCCTGTCCTCCTCCGATCCTGGACCCGTATTGTCCTCAACGCATGTTGCACGCATCTCTTTTGACAGGTTTATTCTCTTTAAAACGAGGGTCGTCGTCAATATTGGCTTTGTTCCAATTGGTGTAGCGCTGGTCGCTCTTGCAGAAACCGAAGCTCTCTTTCATTGACAAAATGGTGAATCCGTCTTTGGCAAGACCACACGTGCGGAAATGTAGCTCTATCATTGGCCAATTGGACGGCGCGGTGGGGGCGCCGTAGCTCCATGCAGAACAAGACGTCGCACCTGCCTTGCAGCAACAGCGGGGCACGGCTTAAATTCTGGCGAGGCAGCTCGGGCAGGTACTTGCAGTTTTAGTGTTGTGTAGTGCAGATTGAAAGTACCCGCCAGGTTGCTCCAGCGCAAAAAGGAAAGAACAGTGGGGGCGCCTACCCTTTTGCACTTTTTTTGGGCGAGGCTAGACCTGGACTCGGCCATTTGGAGCTCGCTCCTTCCCTCTAGAACGAAATCGCTCAATAAGGCCTGGGCAACGCATCGGGCAAGAGAGCAACATTAGGGAGAGACGTCACCTGCAAATCCACCCAAAGCGACTTTCTGCACTTTGCCAATCCAATCCACACAAACCACTATTACTTGTGTCCATAACAGCTTCCGGCATCTTTTCTTCCCTTTTTTCCTCTTTTACGGCTGCACGTCCATTCCTTCGAGGGCATCGTGAGATTCGGCTGTTTCTCTCTGTTTTTCTCTCTCCCTTGAACTGTTCTTGGATAATCGTCGTTGATTTTGCTTCCTCTCCTCCGACGACGTTGCTTTCTTTTCTTTTTCTTCCCCTTTGTCTTATCTTCCCCCTCCCCCATCCATCTTCGATCCGTCTTCCATCTTCCGTCACTTTCGCCCCTCCGCATTTCGATCCTTCTCCGGCTTCATCACACCTCTAGATCTCTGTCTCTCTCTCTTTGCCGCCACGATGCGGTTCGGCAAGACTCTTCGCGAGTCCATTTATCCGCCATGGAAGGCCGAGTACATCGACTACAGCAAGCTCAAGGCCCTTCTCCGCGACGATGAGGGTGCTGGCTCCGATACTGAGGGCGGCGAGTCCGGCTGGACAGAGGACGACGAGAACCGGTTCTGCGACGAGATCTTCAACGTCCAGCTCGAAAAGGTCGCCAAGTTCCAGGAAGACCGCGTCAACTCGCTGCGGGAACGGGCCGACGCCATCTTCGAAAAGCTGCGCGACCTGACGCCCGCACACGCCAACGGCGGCGACAGCACAACGTCCGACCCGTCGGGCGGCGCCGAGGGCAGCACGAGCAGCAGTGCAGCGGCCGCCAAGGACAAGGAGAAGAGCGAGATTACGATCCAGCGCGTGCGCGAAATCGAGGCCGAGCTCGACAGCATCACCAATGAGCTGCGCGAGATCAAGCGCTACAGCAGCCTCAACTACACGGGCTTCCTCAAGATCGTCAAGAAGCACGACCGCAAGCGCGGCAACCACTACCGCATCCGCCCCATGATGCAGGTCAGCCTGACGCGGCGGCCGTTCAACTCCGAGGCCGGCTACTCGCCGCTGCTGGCCAAGCTGTCGCTGATGTACGAGGCCGTGCACCAGTACCTCAACCCCGACGAGGCGAATCTGCCGGTCGATCTCGAGACGCAGCAGGAGACCAACCACAACGGCGAGCGCTACAAAGCGTTCAAGTGTATGTCCACATGTTTGCCTTTTTTCTTTTTTCTTTTTTTTTCTTTTTTTTTTTAGTTTCGGTCTTCTATCAGTACCCCTTCATCTACTAACCGCCCAGTCTGGGTCCATCCCGATAATCTGCTCGAGGTCAAGACAATGGTGCTGCGGCACCTGCCGGCCCTTGTCTACAGCGAATCCTCTGCCAAGGAGGCCGACGCAACCGTCGACCCGACACTGACATCGCTGTATTTCGACAACGCCAAGTTCGAGCTGTACACAGCCAAGCTCGACCGCAGAGGCGAGACCGAGGTCGAGAGCGCGGGCTCGCTGCGTCTGCGCTGGTACGGCCAGCTGGTGGCCAAGCCCGAGCTGTACCTGGACCGGAAGGTTGTGCAGCGCGACGGCACGAGCGACGAGAGCCGCATCACAATCAAGGACAAGTACGTCAAGCCCTTCCTCGACGGCGACTACAAGATGGAAAAGAGCATCCAGAAGATGGAGCGCCAGGGCGAGCGCGCCGAGGCCGTTGCCGCGTTCAAGTCGACCGCCGACGCCATCCAGTCGTTTGTCCAGGAGAAGCAGCTCGAGCCCGTGCTGCGCGCCAACTACGTTCGCACGGCCTTCCAGAAGCCGGCCGACGACCGCGTGCGCGTCTCCATCGACACCAACCTGGCGTTCATCCGCGAGGACAACCTCGACCAGCGCCGTCCGTGCCGCGACCCGGCCGAGTGGCACCGCCGCGACATTGACACGGGCAACGTGACCTACCCGTTCTCGGAGCTGCCGCCCAGCGACGTGTCTCGCTTCCCCTTTGCCGTGCTGGAGATCAAGGTGCGCGAGGACGACGGCAGCCGCAAGAGCCCTGTGTGGGTCGAGGATCTCATGGCGTCGCATCTCGTGCACCCCGTGCCGCAGTTCTCCAAGTTTGTGCACGGTGCCGCCGTGCTGTTCGACGACTACGTCAACCAGCTGCCGTTCTGGCTCAGCGATCTCGAGCGCGACATCCGCCGCGACCCCCAGGAGGCCTATGCCGAGGAGGAGCTGCGCCGGGCCCAGCGCGCGGCCGACGAGCAGGTTGTCGGCAGTTTCTTGGGCACCAGCAAGATGGGGTCGTCGCACAAGCCGTCCAAGAGCTCGCCCGCGGCCAAGTCGTCGTCGTACCTGGCCGGCCGCCTCGCAGCCGAGACGTCGATTGCACAGCGTCTGCAGGCGCAGTCGGGCGTGAGCGGCGTGAGCGCCGGCACGCCCAACACCAACAACGGCGAGCCGTCGTCGGCAGCGGCTGGCGCAAACGGAGCCAACGGCGCCAACGGAAGCACGTCGAACGGCGCAGCATCAATGCACGCCAACGGCTCGACACGCACAACGGGCTACGGCGCCATCTCGTCGGTGCTGCCGTCCTTCTCGATGACGCGGTATGCGCAGTGGCGGCGCGCCAAGGACCAGGCCCCTGCTCTGCCCGAGGGCGTCACCGAGCCGACCGAGTGGCTCAAGAACGACGGGCCGCTGCACATTGAGCCCAAGGTGTGGCTCGCCAACGAGCGCACGTTCCTCAAGTGGCAGCACATTGCCATTCTGCTGGGCAGTCTGTCGATTGCCCTGTTTACGGCCGCCGCCGGCAGCAGCGACAACACGGTGGCCACCACCATGGGCGTTGCGTACATTGCCGTCGCCGCCTTCACGGGCTTCTGGGGCTGGTACATGCTGCACACGCGCCGCGGCATGATTGTCGCCCGCAGCGGCCGCGACTTTGACAACATGGTCGGCCCCGTCGTCGTCAGCGTCGCGCTCATGATCGCCCTGGTTCTGAACCTCGTCTTTGCCTACCGCCGCGCCTTTGACCGCTGGGCCGGCGACGACGCCGCGCTCATCGACCAGGCCAGCAACAACAGCTACGTCAAGGCATAAGGTTGTGGGCCTATGACGCAGCCCCCAGATTTATTTACAGCATATTGGAGCGAGACGGGTTGATTTATTTTTGCATATTCTTTCCTTTTGTCTTTGTATCTGTATTCCTACTTTGCATATATACTTTCCTTGTCGTCTTTAGGATAGCTGCATTATTTTGGATTTTCTTCTTGGCATTGTCTATTGGGTATCAAATATATATACTACTTATTCATACTTTGTACAGACACTCCACGGCAAGAGCAAGAACCCTACGACATACATACCCTCTCCTTCTAACAGATGTCTACGTAGGAACGCCACCACAGCATCCATCCCCGACGGGGCGTTGAACCAATGGCCTCCGGTCGGGTACTCTTTCCACTCGACCTGTGCCCCGGATCCACGCAGAGTCTCACAAAAGTTCCGGCCATTGGCGACGAGGACTAGAGGATCGTCGACACAGTGCTCGAGCAGCACTGGCGTGTTTCTGAGAACGGCGCTCGTCCCGTCGGCATCGGTTTTCGCTCGCTCGCCAGATTTTCTTAGGCCATGGGCCTGTACTTCTTCCCGCGCTGCAAAGTCCCCCGTGTCCCACACATCAAACCACTGTGGCCACACTGTCTGCGGCTACGATGCACATGCTCGCATCGGGGCCTGGGGAAACACCCACCGCAACGACGGCAGAGCGTCGGCAAGAGATCGGCCCTGCGAATCGCGGGCTGCCGCCAACGAGCTCATGAAACTGTGCACATTGTCGCCGCGGCCATGAAGGAAGACGACCTTTGCGATGTTGCGCTGTCGAGGGAGCGACGATGGCACAAGGAACGTCGAGGACGGCTGGAGTGTCAGGGCCGGCCATGGCTGTTATGACGTATGGCTCAGCGGTGATGTGTCCATATTTTGGTTGCTTGCAAGCTGTCCAACCGTCCTGTTTGTTTATTTTTGACAGCTTGCTCCCTTCCCAGACAGCCGCGTGGTTGCTTGCAATCGTGGCACGATTTCAATCGCAGCCCTGTGCTACGGCTCGCTGCAAAAGAAAAGGGTCGAACAATAGACAAAATGCCAGGCCACAGTCGATTTTTTTCTTCTTTTTTTTTTTCTCTTTTCAGCGGCTTTTGTTTTCCCAAATCAATAGGCGATGCGACTTGCCTCATCCTCCAAAAAAAAGTCGCTGCACTTGAACGCCTTTTCTGCTTCTGGACCCTTTTGTTTCGAAACGTATTCTCTTTTCTTTGCATCCTTCCTCAGCTTCTTCTCTGCCCCTCCAACCACCCAATCTCAGCTGCAGCCTCACCCGACGCGTGGCCATTGGCTCCTTTTGACCTTTTGGCTCTTTTGGCTCTCTTCTTCTTCTTCCGAGCCTCCAAAGCGTTTTGGCTTCTCGTCGAGGTTGGACGCATGATTGGTGAAGGCTAGGGCCGTTTGGTGGCAGGACATGCATGACCGCGCGCATATAGCTGCAGGCAGCTGAGGGTATCTGGAAGAAGATGGGTTGGTCAAAAAAGGTGAAGAAAAGTAAGTCGTACTCCGTAATATGAAAGCAAAAGATCTGGTTGGAACACAGACCAACCATATTATCCACAGACCGCCTTTTGAAATGTGCAACGACACGGCGACTCACCCAGAATATGCAAAATACTCAAACAGCCCGTGTCTCGGGGCGAGCCTCTGTTGTAAGAGACAAGCGCATGTGTGGAGAGACAATAAGGAATAAAAAGAAATAAAGCATCAATTGAGGAAGCAAATGGTTATGCTGAGTCGTGCCTTCTGTTCTTTAACACTTTGAATTGCCTTTTTGGGATGCCTTTAAGGCGAGTTCCTTCCATCATCTACATGCGCCAACACAAACGGAAACTGCCCGTTTTGCTCTTTCCAAACATTTGATGCGTATCACACAGTCTACATTCTGGCTGTGCCGAATGGCTGGCAAGACGTCAGAGCACATGCGCACACATGCACCCTCCTTGCCTGTGCTTTTTATTACCATGCATCGCATGCATCGCATGCATCTGCAATTTTTTTTTTTTTTTTTTTTTGGCCGTGTCATTATACCATCCCTTTGGTCAAGCCTTTCGTTTCAATTTCTCGTTTCTCTCCTCTCGCTTCTTGCTCCCGCCCGTCGCAGCTTCCCAATTTACGCAAATTGAACCCCGACCGAGAATGTGATTTTTGTTCTTTTTGGCAACTGGGTGGCTCGCTCTTTCCCTTTCCGCCTTCAAGGTTCAATTCAACACAGGCACGCCTTCCCCACGTCTTCACCCGCCCCCTTGCTCTTTCCCTCTCGCCTTTTTGTATCGCGCAAGTCGCTCCTCCCTAGTTTCATACTTTCCTATCCGGGTGTCCAATATATCGCGTCGTCTCTCTCTCTTTTGCTTCGTTTTTTGTCTCCCTCTTCGTCTCCTCCATTGTTTTGATCTCGACTCTACTGTTGTCTTTTGGTCATTCTCTACGCTGCTCAATGCTGACAACGTCTAGCGTATCACCATCCACGCCACCTGCCCACCTATCGTCGCCCACTCACACACCCCAGATCGGCCAAATCACAGCCACCCAGCCACGCAAGATACCGAGCTTCTGAGGCTCCCTCCCTCCCTCTTTTCTTCGCTCTCTCCTGTCTGACCTCGCAGTCCACCCGAGCCACGCCCAGTCTTGCCTCTTGTTTGCATATTCGCCTTTCGCCTCCTTTTGCGTCCAGAATACTGGCTACCAGCAAGGAGCAGGGGTGTGTTGTGCGGGACTGGCCTCGTCGCTTTTTTTTTTGCGAAAAAGAGAGGATAAGCGCGTGCATGGACAACGCATAACGTGCAACTTTTTGGCAGGAAGTCTCCAGTCCAGTTGCATCTTTAAAGTGGTTGCAGCATTATTACAGCAAACTGCCATCAGCAAGCTTTCCCTCGGCCCTCCACATGCAACCTCTCAGCCTGGTTGTCAAAAAAGAATGGCTTTTTCTTAATATCTTTTACACTTCATATCTCACCTCTTTATTCTTAATCTTCTCATACTTTTCATTGTCATCCTTATTTTCCACTTTACAGTCTACAACTATACATCTTTAATCGGTTTGCACCAGCACATCACCACTAATACGACATCTCCACCTCCGCTTCAGTCTGTACTCAACAGCAGTCACCGCTTTTAGCAGCACCATCTTCTCACCTTACAATGAGCCACCATGAACACATTTACCACCAAAGAAGCAAAACAAGAGAAACGAGGTTTCTGGAGCAACCTCTTTCGCTCACGCAGCTCCAAGAACAAAAATGCAGCCAAACTTGAAAAGAACCGCCAAAACGGAACCGCAAAAGACAACGCATATGACGAAACGCATGTGCAGTCCTCGCGGAGGACGCCTCCCGGCTACAACCGTCAAGGCTCAACTATGGTCCGGCAGCAAGGCCCTGTGCCCGTCCAGCAGCAACAACAACAGCAACAGTCAACGAGAAACCAAAAGGCGAAAGCTCTGGGACCTGACGACAGTAACGATACGGCGTTCTACCAATATCCCGACAGGGCCATGTCCAAGTCGGCCGGCGGCACGAAGTATGCCACGGCACCAAACGGGTACCCACCAACCAAGGGAAAGGCCAGCCCCGCGCCGAAAAGCAATGGAGCCTCATACCCGTCTGTGCCGGCCAGCCCGTTGACCGAGTGGCCTCCGAGCAACATCCCGGCTGATACAGAACTTCCTCTCGGCGGAGCCATCGAATATATCTCACGGGGCGCTCCCGTCTACAGCGGATTCAAAAAGGACGTTCCGCACGTGTCTGACCAGTACTTTACACTGTATAGCACCTCCACTGGAAACGAGAGAAAGAGCTCAGGGCGGCCAAGCAGAAGCGGAAGGCACAGCAGAGATCGGCACCGGGACCGGGATCGAGGACGTGGGAACCGCCAAGGCGAGAGGGACTCGGACAGGGACGACAGCAACGGCCGGAGTGTGAGCAACGACGATAACTTCACCGACGGGATCAACCTGCACGACTCCATGACCCAGTTCATGACCATGCGTATCAACCAAGGCCACGGGACGTCGGCAAGCTCGTCACAGGCCCCGTTCTCGCCATGGGACACGCTCGAACAGCCGAGTTACGCCTTTTGTTTTGGCAAACGGCCGGGCACAATCACGCTGAACCACTGGGCCGGGTTGTCTGGAGCGCTTCCACCCACGATTGCACTTCGAGACTCCGGCATGCGCCCGCGAGACGTCAATCTCACACAGATATGCCAGCGACTCCGAGATATTCAGCTCAACGGATTATGCGAAGACGACGAGGACCGTCTGTATCGCAACTTGTACCGCCGCCTTTTGAGGGACCCTGATCGGATGTTCAATCCTCACCGAACCTTGGACAGGCAGATTACTGATCTGATCATGGTCTTATCGCGACCGGATTACTGGATCGACTTTACCATACCTCGCAACCAGGTCGTCACCCGCTTCATCTTTGACACCGGCCACTCGAATCACGAACAGTACGAGCGCTTCTTCCACCAGCTGCTGCTCAGCATCGAACTCGACCTGCGTATTTCATCCCGCCACCATAGCGACTGGGCCAAGGAGAAACTATTGCAGCAGCTACCCCCCTCCCTCCAGTGGAACTTGGCTCTAGCCCGCCGCTGGAAGGACAACATCCGCGTGGACGCCTATGGAAAATCGGCCGACCAGGTTAAGCTTCGTCTCAAGCTCAAGAATCGCCAAGTCCGCATGCTCAAGCGTTTCGCCGGCATGATGAAGTGGCCCAACTACGCGGCGACGGTGGCCAATTTGAAACAACGCGACAACGACGGCAGTCTGGCGGCCATCAGTTCTCATGCAATGGCCTTTTTCAGCGGTCTCGTGTTGCCTGGACCGACCTTCCCTTTTACAATCATGAACGCCCTGATCGATGTCGATCCCGACCAAGCCACCGACGACCTGTCGCTACTCACGCACTTGCATCCGAACTGCGGCTTCCAATACCGCAACAGCTACACCTACTGGACTTCGACATGCATCGTTGGCAAAGTCTTGGCGCCAACCTGTCGCGAGATAGCAGGCTGGGTCGGGCCAGCCCGTCCGACGGTGGATCTTGGCCGCTCGCAGATTGCACGCATCCGGACCCGGCGACCACGGCAGGCCCTGGCGCCGGACGACGCGTGCACAATGGCCGAGCGGTCTGATCCACTTGGTCCACCAGCCGAAGTCTTTCCTGTTAAGGAGTACAAGCTCGTCTCCGCCGACACGTCAGATATTGTAGACACCGTCCGGATCGAATTGCTGACTCTGCGCCCTGCTGCTGTTCCCGGACCGTCGACAGGCGCTAGTCCCGCCTCGGCCGGCTCTGGATCGCTTCCACCGCCTTCATCGGCCGGCACACCGGTTCCCGGCAGCAGCACAGTGCCCCGCTGGTTCGATGCATCAGTCCAGTTTGCCATTGACGGCATCTCGTGGCCCATGCGCCTCAACTATGACGTTTCCTTTGTTTCTGCGTGGCCTTGCTCTAGCAAGCCGCACCCCTTATTTTTCGACTATGTCTACGACACCGTCAAGGCCGACGAGATTGTCAATGTCCACGACTGGGCCACGCCCTGCCCGCCCGCCGGCACAGCTGCCGCTGCAGCGCATGCCGCTCACGTGCGCAAAAACACGACGTCGCCGACCGTCCGCTTTGCTGGCGCAGGTATCCCTGGACCACGCTATCCGACCGTTTCCAAGGACGGCGACGACGAGAAAGTGCTTGTGGTCGAGGCCTTTGGCGTGCCCGACAACGAGGTCCTGGCGCGGGCGTGGTGCTCGCACTGGGGCCTGAGTGCGATTGTGGCTGATTTGAACGATACCTGGTAGGTTTTACAGTCTTATTTTCTCTTTTTTTTGTGTTCTATTTACCCCCCCTACATTTATCCGTGTGCACAGAGTATGCTGACAGGTACGTCATAGCTTGGCATGTGCCATCCGAGAAGCTTACGCAGCCACAATCACGGTTGTCATCCTTGTGGAAGGCCAGCCGGCCTACGGTGACGACTGAACGAAATGAGAATGAGCCGAGACGGCTGTCATGAAGTGATGAGATGAAGAGACGACGAGAACCTGCCATCCCAAATATCGAGCGAGCAGACGATGCCCTTTCACGAATTTGAATCATGAACCAAACGAACCAAATGAACGCACGAAAACAAACGCAAAATACGAAACCAACAAAACCATATTTATCACCCAACACTTTGGCCCGACGCCGTTTATCTCTTTTGTCCATTTTATCTTATCGTTGCTTTTATTAGTTGATTTTTCCAACGCACCTTATCGTCTGTACAACACAAAAATTGCATCTATATACCCCTGGGATGGCCGTGTTGAGTTTTGCCAATTTAGCCTTTTGCCCTTTTGCCCTGTTTTGATTTCTTACTTTTATTTCCTGCCCTTTTATTTTTGATTCTATCTTTAGAATATGACAGTATTTAATGTAAAGATATTCTGCCTTGGCAGGATTCCAGCGCGGGTATTTACAATCACTGTAATCCGTAGACTTGTTCCAGGATCAGGGACGGGAGGAAACGTTCACTTTGCACCATAACAGCTAAGCTTTGCCAAGATGTAGCAACGAGTCTGGAACCTTTGAGGTGACACTAAAGCTAATAGCTAACAAGTCATTGAAGTGTAAGTATTCAAAATTGAATTTTATTTGCACGAGTCTGTCATAGAAAGATCTATCGATATGTGCGTGTATAGTTTGAGATGAGAAACAAGGAAAGTAAGGAATGAAGGAATGAAATGTAACAGAAAAGAAAAGAGAAAGGAAAAGAGGAAAAGAGGAAAAGACGAAAGAAAGGAAGAAAGAAACGTCTCAAGATTTGACAAAAGAAATACCGAGGCAAAAACAAATATCCTCCAGAACCAAAATTTGCTGCACGATGAATGAAGCGATGCTTTGCAGAGTGCTGCCCCAATAGATGTACCCAAGAGAACAAATGAAACAAGGAAAAGAAAATGTGGACGAAGGAAAAATGTATAGAGGAAATGGAAAGGAAAAAGAAAAACGCATATTGTTGAAATTTCTTGACAGAGTGCGAGTGCGAGAATGCATTTTCGAGCTTAAAAAGAGTCGTTTCCGTCTAAACAAAGGAGATGTCGGTCATGATGGAGAAATGGGATCAACAGACAGGACTGCGCCGTGATTTACTTGCAGTGCTTCTTGATGCTGTCGATGCCGAGGAGAACCTCGACCAGCTCCAGCAGGGTCTTGCCGCCCTCCTTGATGGCCTCGTCGCGGTTCTTGTGGAACTCGAGGAAGAGCTTGGCGACCTTCTTGACGCCGCCCAGGACCTTGATGAGCTTCTTGACCTTGAGGATCTTGGCAGCGGGCAGCAGGTCGCTGGCAATGGCGGCGGCGACGGCAGCAGCGCACTCGAGATCCTTGATGATGCCCTCGACGGCCTCGGTGGCCAGAGCCACGGCGGTCGACTGGGCGGCGTTGGTGTTGTCGGCGTTGCGGGCCTCGATCAGGCTGTTGGGCGCCGCAGAGTAGGCCGCGGCAGCCGGGGCGCCAATGGGCGCCAGCCAGGCGTGGACGGCATCGTCGCCGGCAGCAACGACCTCGTCGGGAACGTTGGAGATGGTGTCGATGAGGGACAGGAAGGAGCCGAGGGTGACGGCCAGGGGCGCATCGACGACAAAGTCAATGGCATCGACAGTGTCGTTGCCCGACGAAGCAGGCGTGTCGACAGCCGGGAGGGCAACGGCCAAGGCCGAGCTGGCAAAGAGGGCAGTGGTGAAGATGTTGAAAAGCATTTTGAAGGTGGAGAGGGGTGATTTCTCAAAAGAAAAAAAAAAGAAGAAGAAGAAGAAAAGAAAGTTGAAAGAGGAAGAGTGAGGAAGGAGATGAGACTGTTGTTTGACTGTTTGTTGTTGTGGATGAAGAACAGGAAAATGGATGAGAGTTGAGGGAGACAACGTCTCTATTTATGTTCTTTTGGACGTCGATCAAGATGATGGAGAGAGATGTGTCAATGTATGTGAGGATGGTGATATCTCGAGGGCTTCCAGTCGTCGCTTCACTCTTTCTGTCTCTATTGGCGAGGACGAGGATTTGCTTTCCCGTCTCACAGCCTTTCGCTTTTCTTGACCGGAATTCTTTTTTGGGCACATCGATATGAACGCGGCTCTTGGCAGATCCTACGGAGTTATTCAAATTATGGATATCAAAGACAAGCCAAATGGCACAGAAGACAGAATTCAAAATAAAATAAACAAATAAAAAAGGAGGCGCCTCTCCGGAACGTCATCTCACTCTTTTCGCTTTGTATTTTCTTTGTATCTTCTCAGCATCGTCGTCTCATACGGACTTGTGTGGGAGGCAATTTACAAGCTGTTCTGCCACGCAAAGGATCGTGAACAGGATCATTATGAGGATCGAGGGTTCTCACAGACGAGGGGGTGAATAGTACAGAGGCGTGGACTACAAAGGATACATTTGAAATTCAAAAGTCCCTTTCCGTAGATGGTGAGAAATCTTTACAAATATCAGCGTCCCAGAAAACGACACAATATATGGCTGACGCTGCAAGACGTCCCTGGATCTGGTAGCGAGCTGACATTTTGTCGTATATTCTTTGCTATTTTTTCAGTAGAAAAATGATTCAATCTCTTCTGTCATCAATATATGAATGACATTGTTTTCTCACGAGATGTTTGGTCGCCTCCTTTTTGTGGAGAGGATGGCTGCGTTTCTCACCGAATCGGCGGCGAAGGCGACGGCGACAATGGCAATGGGGACAACGACACTTTATCAAATTGCATGGAGATGCAACGTCTCTGTACATTTCGTACAAAATCAAAAGAATACGAAATACTTTCCGTCAAGCCCTTGCCATCAAAGCCTCGCCGTCGGACACGGTTGATCGGGCGCCGACAATTCTTATTTTTGGCACGGGGAGATCCTTTGCATGTGTTGTATTTCGTACCTTTTGGGGTGCATCTTGTATCTGGGATTTTGTAACTTTATTTTGTGCCTCGTGTATTGCTGAAGTTCATCTCATCATGAGATCAGAAACACACACTCTCAGACAAATACCACCCACACGTTGACTCTTGATACGCGCACTTCGGCAGGGACACAAAAGCTGAGATTACAGATTGCAGATTACAGATTGCACATCCAGACTCCAGATTGGATTTGTGGCGGTGTCGGTCGAATGTTGCATGTGCTTGCGTACGCCTTCTTTTTGAAAATAAGCCAATAAGCCAATAAATAGTGACCTTTCGGGTTTCTCTCCCACAATCATCACTACCGGGAGCTGCCACACCTGTACTTTATCAGGTAGAACGTAAAAATAACCCTCTGTTCCGGTGTGTAGTTTTTTTAAACGTCCGCTGTGGCACATAATTTTGGGGGCCAAAAAAGTCGGGTTGCTTTCATCCTCACCACCAGTCGGTGGCCATCCTGTCGTCTGGGCCATCTGGATGAATTTGAATTGTCTGCAGAGGATTCAGGATGGCAGCTTGGCAGAGTTTGTCTATTCTTCTATTTACGTCTTTTGCGGCGCCCTGCGAAAAACATAACGGTTTGATCCCGTGCCGAGGGGGCGGCGAGGATTTCCGGGAAAAGAAGAGCAGGGAGAGGAGAAAAGACGGCACAGATATGACCATCTAAAAATTGTGGGCTGTGTTTCTCGTAAGGCGTAGCCCCTTCCATCCCGGTTCATGCCTTGAGCTTGTCTTTGTTTGAGTTTTGTAGCGAAAGAAGGAACAAAGTTCTGGACCTTTTGTTCTGCCAGCCTCGTGAACTATGAAAGATAGCCGCATTTGGGAGGATCTACTGGATCTGTGCCTGAATCCGGATTCGACTGAACTTGTGCTAGTGTAGCCTTGTTTTGTTACCATTTTCACATGGCCCAGGCATAAGAAAACCCGCAAGGCTGTCCTGGGCAACGTGAGCAGCAAATTCTATTCGCCTTTTCAACGACATGTCATCGAGGTTGACAAGAATGAAATAAATAGAAGTCGACAAAGATACGAGTATCAAAGTCAGCATAAGCCAGCCTTACGACGGCATCTTGGCAATTTCTGTCTATTTTTTTTTTGTCTCTCGCTCTCCTCCGAGTGCAGATACGGTCTGATTGCCAAGTGTTTGCCCGAGGTTTGCCATAGAATTGTCTGTATGCTTTCGGGTGGCCCTCGTTTGATTTTCTGAGCAATATCAATATTTCATTTTTATTTTCAATTTTATTTTCAATTCTACTTTCAATTCTATGTTCACATCGACTCTCGCTTGAAAGCTTCGCCGCCACGGACCACAACTGCGCCGAAAGAAAGGGGGACAGAAAGAAAACAGAAGAAAGGGGCTCTGCATGTGACTGAGCGCCTTGATTCCACACCAAGCGCCGCTTTTTTGAATTTAATTCCGTCCGTTTCTCACCAAAGAGCCTCGTCATTGCCCTACCTTTTCGATATTGGCTCTTCCACCTTTACCCTATTTTCTTATGATTCAACGCTATTTTCTGTCTATTTTCCACCCATTTTACTCGCTTTCTTCTCTCTAAATCTTCGACCCGTGGACCGGCCGAACACGAGGATTAATTGAGATTCCGGGTCTCTTGAGCCTCTCTCATCCACTGTACCCGTTTTCTATTTCTCCTGTGTATTTGCTATTTGCTATTTGCTATTTGTCTATTTGGTCCTACCTGTGCCTCTTCTCGATATTAGCAGAATACGTGTATTCAACGTTGATTCAGCACCGATTCAACGCCTCTTTACATCATCTCACCGAACACCAAGGACCATCTGTGCCGCATCAAGCGTGCTCGTAGAAAATCTGGGCATCGGAATAGGACTTTTGTCCCTCATGGTTTGATTATGTCGAGCGCATGGGAACATTGATGTGCACTTATTCTCCATTTCTTCGTTTACTCACCCTCAAAAATCAAAGCCTCAGGCCTCGAGCTATATTGCTCTCTAATTTACAAACCAGATTCTCTTTGGTGACTGTGGCTGGGATCCGCCAAGACGGGTCTCTATGGGCCTCTATCGGCCTCTATCCAGGTCTCTATCTAGGTCTCTATTCGTCATCTGAGCCTCTCACTTCGCCGACAACAGGCTGTGAATTTAATTTCAGAAAATGTGGCTTACATGGTGGTTGTTTCCGTCGTCGTTGTAGCTCCTGTCTGTCACGTTTCTTTCTCCTTTTGCTTCTGTGGCATTCGCTTGTGCCCTCTTGGCCGTTTCCGTTTTAATATCAAACCGTACTTTGCTCCCTGCCCCAACTGCATTCCCACCCCAGGCCCCGCCGGCGAAACTTGCCCGACCAACGCCCTTTATTGCGTTCTCGTACCAATATTCAAAATAGATTTAGTAGACTTTACAGAATGTAGCTCAAGTGTCGTTCTTGAGTTGTTCTCAAAACATATCAGATATATCAGGATGACTAAAAAAGTAAACGAAGCAAGAGGCAAAGCGATGAAGACAACAGCGTGAGACGCTTCCTCTTCCTTGCCGAGCAGAGGATGAGAGTGAGGATCAGGATCGACTGCGGAGAGCATCCTGTGCATATTCGTCTGTATTTGAATTTGTCGTGCAGGAGGCGTGGCCGCCATCTTCCTCCCGTTTTCTTTTTTCTTCCTTCTTCCTCTCCCTTGCGCCTTTGGATCCCTTGCCGACCATCCTTCTCCTCCTTTCCGTGATAGTCCTGTCGACATCTCCTTCTTTTGTTTTCCTACATCG